>WBMZ01013222.1:0-112870 GCA_013400975.1 Atrichornis clamosus | reverse complement strand
CTGTGGGCGCGGGGGGCGGCGGGCGCCGAGGTGGCGGCGGCGCGTCCCGGGGCGCTGGAGGAGGAGATCGTGTCGGAGAAGGCGGCGGAGGAGAGTCACCGCCAGGACAGCGCCAACCTGCTCGTCTTCATCCTGCTGCTCACCCTCACCATCCTCACCATCTGGCTCTTCAAGCACCGCCGCGCTCGCTTCCTGCACGAAACCGGGCTGGCCATGATCTACGGTGAGAGGCGCCGGCGCCCCACGCGTGCACCCCGCGCCCCACGCACCCCTTCCCCGGGAGACCCGCGCGGGAGCTGCCCCGAGCACTGGGAGCCCCATCCCGACCAGTGCCGGCTCTGCGCCGGGCCAGCTGCGGGGCTGGGTGGTTGCCCGGCCGCCCACTTCCATGGCACCACCGGTGGGGACCAGCAGCCCACCGTTCCCCGAGTCCGTGCCTGGTGGCCCCTGGCCGAGGGGCTGCGACAGGGCTTGTTTGGTGGCCGAAGGGGTGCGGGGGCGTGGGGAGACACGCCGCATCCCCTCGCAGGTGCAGCTGGACACTGCTGTGTCACCGGGACACCAGGTGCTGGTGTGCCCCGCGCTGAGCCTTATCTGGGTGTTGCTGGAGGGAGGATTGGTTGTTTTCCAAACCCTAGATATGGAGGGCTCTCGAGGGCAGCTACTCCCAAGTCTCCGGCAGTGAGGAACTGGTTGGGTTTTTCCAGGCGGCCTCGCAGGGTGAAGCTGGCGGGATCAGGGGCTACCATGTGCCAGGCAGCGTCCAAACCACGTCACTGAGCACTGGAAAGTCCCACTTACCTGCTCCAGGGTTGAGAGTGGCGACTTGAGGCAGCACAGACCAATTGTTGCACTGGTCGGAGACTTTGCACTGGTCAGGAGCCTTGCATCCCAGGTTGGATGGGGCTCTAAGCAACCTGGTTTAGTGGAAGGTATCCCTGCCCGTGGCAGGGGGATTGTAACTTCAAGGTCTCCTTTCAGCCTGAACTATTCTGTGATTCTGTGATTCCGCATGCTGGGGCCAGAGGCTGTGTTTCCACCCTATGTTTAGAGCATCCGAATTTCCAGAAGCTGTTCAAGAAGCATGGAAAGGCCATTTGGGGGAATGCTCCCACCCTTTCCCATGCTCAGGGACCTGCAGAACTAGCAGCCTTACATCCTACTGCCTGGGGACCTGTGTGCACAAGCTCCTGCCTGTGGAGTTCCTCCTCCTGCTGTGACAGGATCTCTTGGTGAGGAGCCCCACGAGTGTTCCCACAAGAAGTGCAGCGAGGCTGTGGGTCAGGGGAGTGGGGCTCTGGCCATTTGGGTTTTAACAGTGGCCTGTGATTTGCTGAGGTGACGTGGCCTTGTGAAGTGGCCTGAACCACTGTACGGAGGTGCCATATGTGGCTCTGCCTGGGTCATCTGGCATGACTTGGAGTTCAACCAAAGTAGGGCTGGGAGTTGTGCTGAGGGAGTGATTAACATGGCCATGGATCCTTCTCTAGGCAAGATTTGTTGAGTTTAGGATCGAGAAGGCATCTTCTGCTTCATGCTGTGGTTAATACCTGTCCTCAGTGCCGCCCTTGCTGGTTGTGTGTGATGTGTGACCACACAAAGTCAGGTGGCCAAATCCCCCACCCAGCAGAAGGCTCTGCTCTGAAGGCTGTAACTTGACCTCTTTGGGCTATTGGCTTTTGTGATCCCAAATTTCAGTTAATTGGAAGTGTCCTTCCAAATGAAGGGGTGGAGACACTTGCGTCAGCCCGGAGGCACAAAATACTGCTCTGCCTTTTTGGATTCCTGCGAGCCACTGCTCGGGGGGGTGCAGGCATTTCTCGCCTCCTGCCCAGGGCAGGGGTGGTCACCTCCCGGGACAGGAGCTGTGCTGTGGGAGCACACGCTTCCAGCATGGAAGGTCTTCCTTCTCGGGCTGCCCCAGCGCTCCCAACACGCCACTTTCTGTTCCTTTCATGCTTTCAAACTTGCCCTTAACCTTGTTCTTCTTCTCCTGGAGTTTTCTTCCTCTTGATTCTCCTCTCCCCCTGACCTACCTGAGTGCTCCCTTTGTTCTCAGAGCACAACCTGGGTCGTTTCAGTCTCCTGCCGATCCATAAAATGCACCTTTTTTCTCTGCTCTTCTGCAGGCTGTGCTTAGAGAATTGCTGGTGAAATCAGTAATGTCACCTGTCTGATCATGCAGAAAATCCCAAGTTTTCCCTGGTATCAAGGCTTTTGGCATTTGCTTCTCAGGTAGTGGCAGCTGCCATAGGAAAAGGGATGTGTAATTCCCCAGGAGTGGTGAGATGCTGTTGTTTTGCAGTGATAACTTAAAATCTGCAGGGAAGGAAGCTGGCTCCCTTGGATGCTTTCAGCCCCAGGGAAATTCACTGCAAATGTGGAAGGGCTGCAAAACAGACCCTGAAATCTGGGCAAGAGAAACAATTTGCAAAGGCTTGTCTTTTTCTGTTTAGAAAACCGGACAACAAACTAAGTCAAATAAAACTTCTGCATACATCTCTTTCGGCAAAACACATCAGTTTCCTTGGTGTCTGTTTTTACTGGAAGTTAGAAGCTCTTGCTCCAGGTTGATTTCTATCTTGCAGATCACACTGTCAGCTCAGAGTTGACGTACAAGAGCTGGACACGGGCTGGAGTAATTTCACAGTGATAGACAATAGGTGCTTAGTAGCCCTTAAGCTTCCTTCCAGTGTTTAAAATGAGGTTCCCACATCTGAGGTACTCAGCACTTAGGATGATTAATTGAACAATTTTGTTTCAGTTCTTCTCAGAGTCTGATGGTAGATGTGGCAGGAGCTTCTCCAAAGTTCAGTTTCGTGGTACTTGTTCCCACTTCGCCCTTGGATTGTGTATGTCTAAACTGCCTGTTGTCAGGATGTCTTCATTTGCTCGCTGCATTTTTCTTTCCTTTTGGTGTCCAGATTAATGCTCGCCTGGGGATCCTGTCTGCTTCCATTGTTGTTAAGTGCTGGGTTGGTAATATATTAGTCTTCATTTAAAACATTACCTCGGAAATGTTCAACAGCACCTTAAAAAAAAAGCCCATGGGCTTTTGTTCTTTTTAATGAAGTTGGGAGAAATGCAATGAAAATAATCTCTTACACTTTGCATAAAAGAACTCAATTAATTTGCCGGCTTTGCCTTCAGCTTCTCTGCTCCTTGCAGCTTTCAGCTGGCAGCTTCCTCGGTGTCGGGTTCCTCTGCTCAGCTCAGCTCCCTCCCAGGGCTCAATTTTGTAAAACTTTTGGCTGCAAAAGCATGTCGATACTGGCTCACAGGTTGCTGCTAGGGCAGCCCTGTGAGTGCCAGGAGAGTCTGAACCATTTCCTAAGAGCCTGTTGGAACCAGGAGCACCTACACGGCCTCCTGGGCTTGGTCCAGGGAGCCTGAGCTCAGGACTGGACTTGGTGTCTGACAAACCTTGGCAGGTTTGTCCCAAGTGCCTCCAGCGAGCATCGTTTGGCGGGGAGGGTTGATTAGATCCAGCGTGGGCTCATTTAACGTTGGTGGAATAGTTGGTTTCCAGTGGAGCAGCAGGATGCCTTCCCCTTGGGGTAACTGATGTGTCTCTGTGTCGGGAGCTGCCGGCTGGGTCCCGCTCAGTGCCCAGGAGCTCTTTGTGCACTGCTGTATTTGCACGTGGGTGTCTCTTCCCAGCCGGTCTGGAGAGCCCTGGCAGCCTCCCGGGCAGCCTGTGACTGGGCAAGATAAAAAGCCTGATTTTGGGACCCTCAAACAGGGGTCTTTGGCAGATATTGTAGGTTTATCTTCCCCTTTTCCCTTACCCCATTCCTGGCCACACTGGGAATTTGGCTGTGTCTGGAGCATGGCTGGCATGCAGGGCCAGGAACAGCTGCCTGGATAAGGAGACGGCGGAGGAGCAGGGGTGGTATCAGATGCAGCACTGCTTTGGGACAGGGATTAAGGGTGGAGAGGTGGGTGAGTCAGGATTCCTTCTGAGTTCGCAGCAGCAACTCCTTCTGTGTGTCCCTCCTTCCTCCTGTGGGGCCTCTCATCTCACAGAGCTGAGCCCGGGTGTTGAAGGGGTCACTGGGTAGGTTTCCCTCTGAGTAAGGGCAGGGAGCTGCTGGTTTCTGATTCCTGCATAAAGCTCTAAAATCAACTATTATTTTTAAGAAAATGCATTTTAAAAGCCGACCCAGGTAGCTCTGGAGGGCTGCCTTAATAGCCATAAAGAGATGTAAGTAACTCTTTGAAACTCTCTTTATCTCAGTGAAGGGTTTTGATTATTTCCTGTGGTAACCCTGGGATCATCATCTTCTGGGTGAAAGGAGAATGGGGTGTGTTGTCCCGCTGCTGTGGTGCCATGCAGGCTCTGCCACATGCTCATGCAAATATGTGCTGTGGCATCTGGATGTGCTTGACAACCTTCCCTTCATTCTATACTTTCATTCCTGGAGCACTGGAAGATCACAAGAGCAGAGGCTAGAAAAAAAGTAAGCAAAAGTGTTCCTCTTTGGTGTCGCCTCTAAGTGATGGTGAAAAAGCAGCTTTCAGAAGCTCTGCACAGTGTGACGTACCCCGAACTCTCCTTGCTGGGTTCACCCTGCCTGGCTGTGCCAAGAGGGAACTGTTCTGCTGCTGTTGGGGTGATTCAGTGCAGAACAAAGCCCGAAGTGTTGAGCACCTGGTTGATGGTGCATGGCTTGAAAGCATCAGTCACTTTTTAGCTCACCTGTGCTGTAAAGTGCCGTATTAGACTGGGGGTTTGGGTCTGTCCAGGCCCTGAGCTGAGCTGTGGTGGCTCAGCAGTGGTGACTGTGCAGCTGGCTCCTCTGCCTCATGGCCTGGATGTGTACTGAGGTGACCCTGCTGTGTGTGGCACCCCTCCAGGACAGGGGGCTTTGCTCCTGGCTGTCGGGAAAAAGGAACAAATCTTGTCCTGGAAAACTGCGGTCAAAGGAAGAGAAGGCAAAAAGTGGGTGGCAGATCAGGAACTGGCTGCAGGAGATGCTGAACGAGCTGGGACCTCACAGTGTCCTGCCCAGGCTCTGCTCACCGAGAGGTGGTGGCACAGGAAGAGTTGGGTGTTCCCCTTGGTCAGGGTTGTGCCCTGCCTGTAGGAAAGCACAGAGCAAGGTCTTAATTAAGGCAGCAGTTAAGGAAGCAGGAGCGTCCTGGGAGGCAAATGGAGAAGCCTTCAGCGCAGTGCGGTCTGTCTTTAGTTCCCACGTGTCTGAAAGCTTTTCATAAACGTGTGGTTCAGAGGTGGGGTTAAGATCCAGGATTTCTGTGGCGACTCAGGGCTGCCTTAATCAAGCAGTTTCCAAACCCTTTTGTGCTGAAGGCTACATGGAAAGGTGTCTTGTGGGACACCCCTCTTCCCCAGCCTGCAGATGTCAAAACGCTCTGCCAGGAGAGAACTCAACACACTCTGTGGCTGAGAATCTGGATTCAAGATCTCAGACAACAAAAGAAAAATGCCTTATAAATTGCTGACTTGCAAATGCACCCCACGATGTTCCTTCAGCTGAGCTGGAGGCAGAGTTGCCTCACGGGGCTGCCCTGGGGCTGCTGCTGGTGGTGCAGAGCTGAAGTTTGCAGGTGCAAGGAGTAGATCTGGGTGGTCGGCCTGGAGTGGAAACAGTTTTATATGTTTATATTTTAAAATGTGGTTTTATAAAAATGGGGAGAGCTCGGAGGAGGCTGTGTTGTGCTGCAGCACCTTAGGAAGGATGCTTGCCAGCCCCAAAGTGTTTGGGGTGGTTGATGGGTATCATCTTTAATCCCTACCAAAAAAAGGAAGAGTTTAATGCATCAGTGTCAGGGTTTGAGGTGCAACGGGCACCGTGGGCACTTGTGAGCAGCACCTGGCCCAGTCCCCAGCTGTGCCAGCAGTGCCAGGGGGGCTCACCCTAAAAAACCCAGCATGCCCTTGAGTGTCTGCTGGGTAATTCGAATCCATCAGGACTCATCCGTGGCTGTGTCAGGAATTCCCCAAGAGCATGGCGTGTTTGTGTGGCTCACGAATGAGGGTAGTTCAATTCATTTGGGTTGGTGGCTGTGCTCAGCAGCTGAGCAGAGGGTCAGGATCCTGGTGCTGCATCCATGCTCAAAGGGATCATTCTGGGAGTTTCCCAGGCTTGTCTCACGGCCCCGTGTCCCTCCCCAGGTGTCCTGGTTGGCGTGGTCCTGCGCTACGGCATCCACGTCCCCAGCGACGTCAACAACGTGACGCTGAGCTGCCAAGTGCAGACCAGTCCTGCCACGCTGCTGGTGAACGTCAGTGGGAAGTTCTACGAGTACACCCTGAAGGGGGAAATCAGCGCCCACGAGCTCAACAACGTCCAGGACAATGAGATGCTGAGAAAGGTGAGGGAGTCAGCGCCTGGAGAGGAGAGCGGTGCTACCCACTGCCTCCATGGGGAAGGGTCCTGGATCTGCTGGATGAAGTGTTTTTATTTTATTTTATTTTTTTTAACTTGTGGTTGTGATCAGCTATAAATTGTATGTTGAACACAATTTAATGAAATTCTGGTTTTAACTGATCTTAATTTAAACTGTTCAGACTGTGGGATTTGTCTCCAGCAGATCCCAGACACATCCTCAGCATTGACCCAACAGGATTTCACCCAGTATCTCCTCCATATATCAGTTTCTTATTTATGTTTTGCCTTGCAAAGTTTTAACAAATCANTTTTATTTTATTTTTTTTAACTTGTGGTTGTGATCAGCTATAAATTGTATGTTGAACACAATTTAATGAAATTCTGGTTTTAACTGATCTTAATTTAAACTGTTCAGACTGTGGGATTTGTCTCCAGCAGATCCCAGACACATCCTCAGCATTGACCCAACAGGATTTCACCCAGTATCTCCTCCATATATCAGTTTCTTATTTATGTTTTGCCTTGCAAAGTTTTAACAAATCATTTTACTGTTGTTTTTTTTTTTTTCTTTCTTAACAGGTGACTTTTGATCCTGAAGTATTCTTCAACATTTTGCTTCCTCCAATCATATTTTATGCAGGCTACAGCTTGAAAAGGGTACGTGCCTTTACAGTGCTGATGTTTTTAGTTCCTCTGCCTGCAGAGGATTTTTAATACTTGTGAGTGCTTTAATGCTTGCTCAGCAGGCCAAGGCTGCGGGGGTGGGTATGGTTTTCCCCAGCAAATGTGGGACTGTGGGAAGCAGAGCTGAGAGTGCCCCCATCATTCTCGTCTGCCCCTCTGCCCCGGGAAGGGTCAGCGACTTCAACCATTTCCAGCAGGGGTTTTTGAGGTCAGCTGGGTCATTTCAGCCATCCCTGCTTTCCAAGCACATGGGAGTGTGGGAAGGGTTTAGAAATAGAAGGCAGCAGCTCTCTGAAATGCTGACTTGAAAGGACAGGAGAATGATGCAGTTTAGCTTGCGGGAGAAGGAAGGAGGAATGCTGCTGGGTTAGGAAATCAGTTCCCAGGACTTGGACTTGGAACGGCACCTTATTAAATGTGTAGGTATGAGAAAATGGTATATTCATGTTTATAAATGCTGCATTAAGTGCTGGTCTGGCACTGTGCTGTGCTGGGCACCCCGTGTGTGTCCAGCTCGTGGTATCTGAGCTGGGTCCAAGTTGCTGTGGACACTGTGTGGGTGCCTGTGCAGGCTTGAATTAAATTGTTAGCAAGACATAATTCAGTTTTTGGGTTTTTTCCTTCTGCTAGAGGCACTTCTTCAGAAACTTGGGATCCATCCTGGCATATGCTTTCCTCGGCACTGCCATTTCCTGCCTGGTGATAGGGTGAGTAGATGGAGCTGGTCTGGTTCTTCCACAGAGGTTGGAGCTGTGCTTGGGTGAAGTGCTCTGAGCCCGGAGCTGCAGCTAATCCCAGCCCTGAAAGGTCACACAGGCTCTGCTACTGCTGCTCAGCAGTAGCAAATAATACTGTTTACTGTCTAAACTTCTGCTGTGTGAACAGGCTGGTGCTGTCTAATTGCATAGTGCTCTCTCAGCATCCCATGGGAATGGTTATTCATAGCAAGGAAAGTTTCACACTTCTCTGAAGATTGTCTTGAAAAGCAGCGATTTCAAATTATTAAAAGCCCTAATAAACCTGAGACAGAAGAATAGAGGGCAGGATCCTAAAGGCAGTGTCCACAGATGTGTTTCAGATTCTTTATCCCTCTGTGCAGAGGGAGCTGGATGATTCCTGCTGTGGGTAGTAGCACACCGGCTGGCATAGGGTGTTTTCCACTGGAGTCCAGTGGATTCAAGCAAACTCAGCATCTGAATTATCTGTTTCTTGCTGAAAGTTTCGGCCATTTCAGAGTCAGGCCAAGGTCACCTCACTGAATTGTGTGAATGTGAAGCACTGCAAAGTGGTCGTGAGACCCCACGAGCCTGGCTGTTGCTTTCCTTTAGCCATGTTGTGCTCCTGGAGGAGTTCTGGTCCCAGTTCCTCACCACTGGACCATGTTTGTGCTCCAGTGCAGAGCGTGCTGTGGTGTGTGTGGTCCAGCACTCACCTCCAAGATCACGGCCTGGGGTTTCACCAGGCTCAGCTCATCCCATACAGTTTTTTGGTGCTCCAGCATTTGGATAGCTTCCCCTGGCAAACTCAGGGGAATCTAGCCCATGTAAATGTCATTTTAATGCCTGGAGAGATGTGTAATTGCCTGTTCCAATCCCCAGCTCTGTCGTGTACGGCTGCGTGGCACTGATGAAAGTCACCGGGCAGCTCGGGGGAGATTTCTATTTCACTGACTGCCTCCTGTTCGGGGCCATCGTGTCGGCCACCGACCCAGGTATGTTCCATGTTTTCCCTCAGACTACCTACATTTTGGTCTGGTTTGAGTTGTGGGAAAGATCGAGAGAAAGGCTGAAACCCCTGCGAGTTCCCTCCTTCTGAATTTTGGAGCTTAATTTATTTGTGACAGTCTTAGAGGTTACATTTGTCTCTGTGCCTTTTTATTTCCTTCAGTAATAGAGCTTCCAAACCTCTGCTTTCCTGAATCCTTGTTTGCAGTGAAGTCCTAGGCAGCCTCTCTCTTGACTTTGCTGGGGTTTGGGACAGGGCCATTGTGTCTCCCTTACCCTGTGCCAGCAGCAGATGCAGAACAAGATGTGTAATGGGGAGGGTTCTGTTGATAGTTTTAGTTCGTTTAGCGATTTTCTCCTGCTTCCAGTTTGCTGGGATTTTGGCTGGGGCTAATCTGATTGAAATTAGATTAATGAGACACCCTAATGAGCATTACTGAGGACAGAAGTGGCATCTTGGTCTACTGATGCACTTTATAAATCAAAACTATGAAAAACATGCCTTGTCCAACTAAATTGAACTTAGTTCATGATTGCTTGTATGTGGTGGCTGTTTATCTGCATACTCCCACTTCATGTGAAAACACAGGACCACACAAAGGCCTCTCTTTGCTCCTGCCCTTTGCTGAGCAGGGCTGGAAATCTTCCAATGCTTAGAAGTGCTTCAAATGAGCTGTTGGTTCTGTATCCTTTCCTCAGGCTTGAAATCAGAACAAGAAGATTTCACAGGTAGAAATGGAGCATTTCCCTGTGCATAAGTGGGTTAAATCCCCTTCACTGTGCCTGGCTGAGTCCCTGAGTGCTGTTTGAAAGGACTTTCACAGAAGTTGGTTGGGATTAGCTCAGCCCTCAGCCTGAACTGTGCCCGATGCACCATGTGTTACATCTTGCTTGCTTTGGATGTTGTGGTTTCTGCGAGGCTCATACACAAAACCTGCTGCTTTTCATTATCTTCTTGGAGCTGCTGGGTCACGGAAGAGCTTGAGGGAGCTCTGATCTCTGCCATGTGGCCATAAATCACAGAAACCCCACATGGGGTTTGAGCTGATGCGTGGCTATTTCCAGTGAGGCCTGAAATGTTACATGTCTATGCTGGCACTTAGAGAGTGTCAACCTGTGCTGAGTCTGAGGATTCCTCTTGGAGTATCAGGAATGGAAGGAAAAGGCAGTCATCATTCTGGACAAGCCTGATCCTTCTGGCCTTCTGCAGGTGGAGGAGGGCTCTCCCTGATGCTCTGAGCCAGTGGCATCCCAACAGCTGGGGTGGCTCGTGCCAGCGCGGTACCGTGGCCCAGCCCATGAGCTCCGACCCTGGGAAGCTCAGAGGAGAATTTGTTTATGTCTCCCTGCAAAAGATTCAATAGGCCAGAATGTGTTTTAGTAAAAGGAGGAAATGATGAATCAAATCCAAGTCTGAAAGAGCAGAAGGAAGACTGTCAAAGGGACTGTGGGGGGCAGCTGGCACCATCAGAGCAGCGGCACAGATGTGCAGGAAGGCAGCTTTGTATAAAAGGACATTTTGTCTTTGATTACACCAAAATAACGGCACCTTTTTGAATGTCTCTCTATTTTTCTATTTGTCAGTGACTGTCCTTGCCATATTCCATGAACTCCAGGTTGATGTTGAGCTGTATGCCCTTCTCTTTGGCGAAAGCGTCCTCAACGATGCCGTTGCCATAGTGCTGTCGTCGTAAGTGTCTCCTGTTTTTATTTAGGATTATGTATGTTACATGTCAGGAGTTGGGGGCAGCCACTTGGCCTTGCCCCTGCAAAACAGGAACGCGGGTGTTTGCAAGAGCATCTTAAGTGTCCCAGAAAGCTGTAGTGACCTTCTGATGCATGACCTCCTTGCTTGCCACCACTTGGGATTGCAGGTTGTCCTTACAACTTCCCCTGCATGATGGATAGTTTTGTTTTGCTTTTGTGGCCAGCTGACCCATCCATAGGGAAGTTTTGATGTCCCTCTGAAAAAGGAAAAGCACCATGTCTGCTTTTTAGCCAGAGGATCCCACTGGAACCCCTTGCTGATGGCTTTGCTCCTACCTGCATTTCTTCCCATCCACAAGTACCTGCTTTTGTGGGAAGCTGGTAAAGCAGCTGTTTCCTTTCTCTCCCCACTTCAAGGAGTTAATGTTCTTGCAGCCAGAGTTAATGTCCTTGACTGAACACAGGGGAAACTCGCTGCTTTCAAAAGAATATTTTATATTCTTTAATATTTTATGTCCTCTGCATGCAGGACGTATTTTATCTGCGTTTTCACTGTGTTGTCATCATGGGAATTTGTTTGGGAATATATAATACCTGCAATGGTGACAGCTTAACATATAGCTGAGACTACTGGAGAAAATATTTCTGGAATACTTGTCACTCCAGCATGCTGGCTGTGTGGGTTTCACTGGAGGCAGCAAGTAACATACTGTGAGCTGTGTATCGCCACCCCGTGAGTTGTATTTACTGAATTGAGTGTTTCTGTTGAGGTTTCTGGAACTGTTTGTATTGCTCACTCTGGCTTTTGTGCTGGATGTGTCACTGCTGGTGTGAGAGGAAATGCTGCACAGCCAGACTGTGTTTCAGAAGTGATCACAAGTGAGGAAGGGATGGGGTCTTCCAGCCTGTGCTGGGAGGTTCTGGGTGGGGGTGGGTGGATTCAGCATCAGAGTAATGGAATTTGTGGTGGATCTCGGCACACGTGGGTGACAGCACCACGTGCAGTGATTTGTCTCTTGCACTGCTTCACTACCAGCTCTGCAGCTGTTGCTCTGGTTTCCTGCTCTCCTCTCTCCCCAGGCTGAGCTCAGTCCACCCCCTGCCCGAAATGGGATAATTTGCACCAAGGCAGCAGCTCCGAGTTCAGTCAGCAGTTAGTTTATTTTGCCTCAGGACTTTCGTGCAGACGGGCCTGGCAGCGTGAGACACTTCTCAGGGGGGTCCCCTGTACCTGATTTAAAGCCTGCCCTGGTCTCTGTCTCCCCTGGCACCTCGAGCAGTGCAAGGCAGCCCTGCTCAGCACAGCAGGTACCTCACAGTCAGGCAGGAAGCTCAAGGGCAGCCTCGAGTCACTGCACACAACCATGTCTTGGGTGCAAGGAGGAGTCGGGGGTCTCTTGTGCCAAGGAAGAGAGCTCCTCCAAGAGTACTCCAGAGCTCCTACTTACGAAGCTTTCTGAAATTTAGTTTGGCATTTGCCTGTTTCACAGCAGAGGTGTAAGTGGAGGAATCACGTGGGGATTGTTCTGCTCCCACAAGGGCAGTGGGACCTGCTCCCCAGTTAGGAGGTGTTGGGAAGGTGAGGAACTGTGTGGTCTCTGGGTGTGGCAGGTGGGCTGTGCTGATGGAGGGGCTGCTGCCTGGGTGACAGATGATGGTGGGCCCCACCTCATCCCAGGGTGAAGAGAAGTCAAGAAGTGGTGATGGGAGCACCGTGGGCACTGTCCCCGTGCCAGGGGAGGATGAGAAGCTGGGGCTCTTCAGTGGCTTCTGCCAGGTCAGGGTGCCCCAAGGCTCCTCCCCTCCCTGCTTTCAGCCCTGGAGAAATGTCTGTTCCCGTGCTTAAGGAGTAGGATCTGTGCCTTTCTGTTCCTGTCTTGGCCTGGCGTGGCTTGGCAGCAGGAACCTGTTGTAGGATGAAGAGGAATTGAACCCAGAACCGAAAGCTGGTGCCAGGGCTGTGGTTTGGGAGTAGGGGGGTAAATGCAGATGCAGGGTCTCTACCTGCTTCTTCCAAAGGGAGATTTCACAGGGACCAAACACCATGGGGAGCCCCATGGGCAGGGACAGGGGGAAATAAAGCGCAGCTGGCAATAATGTCTTACTAGAGATGCAAAAAACAAGACCAGTAGGAAAACTGTAAGAGATTAAAATGCAAAATCTACACCCAAAGAGTTGGTTATGGAAGGGAAATGAAACCAGTCTGGACTTAAAAAAAAAGAAACCTGAAATGCCAAAATAAGAGCACATGGGTGAATGAGAAGTATAAGATGAGATCGACAAAAGGAATTAAATCACAGGGAGAAATCTGCATTTTGCAGTGTAAAAGGCAATGCAGAAAAATGAGATATATTAAAAGCAGGGAAGTTTAGCAAGGGAAGTGACCCGTGATGTGTTGGAAAGGAGAGGTTTGTCATTCATATTGCAGAAAAATGTTGGTGTGTAGTTGGGGGGAAAGCTGCAGGATGTGTGTGCAAGGCCGTAAGTGTCTGTTCCAGCAAAGCTCAGCAGGTTAAACAGCAAATGTTTAACAGAATGAGCCAAGGGATTGCTAACTAGGAAGTTAATGTTTTCAATAAATTTACATCAAAGAAAGTGCTGTAAGGAGATGGTAAATGGGATTTAGGAGCTGGGTAAGGGCCCCCCTGTATCCCAGCCTTTCCAGGTAAAACAATTGAATGGCTGATGCAAGGCTCAGATCATCAGGAATTAGGAGGGAGCAGATTCAGAGATGGGATCAGCACTGCAGACCTGTTTGC
This sequence comes from Atrichornis clamosus, assembly GCA_013400975.1. Classification (NCBI taxonomy): domain Eukaryota; kingdom Metazoa; phylum Chordata; class Aves; order Passeriformes; family Menuridae; genus Atrichornis; species Atrichornis clamosus. The sequence continues at coordinate 99,643 of WBMZ01013222.1, read as the reverse complement.
CACCTCATCACAAAGGTCTGTTGAGGTCTGGTGGGTGCAGAAAACAGTGTTGCTGTTGTGCATGGCACTGTCTGCCTTTGCTACCCTGTCATATTGCACTTTAGAACTTGGAGCTGTGCAAACTAAATGCAGTGCATGTTAAATGTGACAAAATGGCAGAACTCACAGTTCTCCAGGGGCTGTTCACATCAGGTGCCTTGGTGGAGTCAGTGGGGAAGTGTCTACTTCCCACGGGAATGCTTTGTGGTCCCACAGCGCCTGGCTTTACCGAGAGCTGGTGCCAAATCCCCAAAATACCACCATAAATGCCACATCACCCGAGGCACAGGCTTTGGTCCCACGCTCTCTAATGTCCAGGAGTAAATGCAGAGCCAGGCCTAGGTGGGGTGACTGATCCACAGAACGCTGGTGGGAGTGAAAGGATCCCAAACTCCCTGGGACAGCCACTGCATGCCACGATCCCGGGGGATCACAGGGTATTGTGTCTCCATGGTTCCTCAGGCTCGGTGTTTGCAGCAGTTGTAGCCCTTTGCAAGGCTCCTGTAGCACCGTGAGGTGCCTCTCCCTCCAGACTGAGGAGTTTTGTTCTTGTGCTCTCCCTCCCCTTCCAGCTCCATAGTTGCGTACCAGCCAGCGGGCGACAACAGCCACACGTTTGATGTCACAGCAATGTTCAAGTCCATCGGGATCTTCCTGGGGATATTCAGTGGATCTTTTGCAATGGGAGCAGCTACTGGAGTTGTGACAGCTTTAATATCCTTTTTGTTGTTTCTTTTTTTCCCCCAAGTATTTGCATAACAGCTTCTTTTTTTTTCTTCTGCGCTGCGTCTCACCCAGATGTTTCATGGGTTTTCTTCCTAAATTAAGGAAGGACAGTGCCATAGCCTTTTTAGGGGCAGACGGTGTAGCTGTGATACACAGTTGGATTTGATATGCTCTTAGCCTGCAGTGTCTCTCCAAATTGTCCTTAACCATCTGTAACGTCACCAAGTTCACCAAACTTCGGGAGTTCCCGTTGCTGGAGACTGGCTTGTTCTTCTTGATGTCCTGGAGCACATTCCTGCTGGCTGAAGCATGTGGCTTTACAGGCAAGCTCCAGCACAGCCCTGCCTCTGGGATGGAGATCTGCAGGGATGGAGATCTGCAGGGGGTGATGGGGCCATTGAGTTTTGCTTCTCCCAGTATCGGTTGCAGCTGGGGTTCTCTCTCTGCTTGCAGAAGTTTAGTGATTCTGGGTTCTGGGGTTACTGCATTAAGTCCCCTACAGTCCTGGGGTGCAGCTTGGCTTGCTTTTCATGACCAGGAGTCTAACGTGATGCTCTGCTCCCCAGGTGTGGTGGCTGTGCTCTTCTGCGGGATCACGCAGGCCCATTATACCTATAACAACTTATCTACAGAGTCCCAACACAGAACTAAGCAGGTGAGAACTCCTCAGATCCCTTCAGCCTCTCTGAATTTCAAGTTCAATATTTTTTCCTTCCCTCTAGCCAGAATTAGGTGCATCTGTCTTTCTACAGCTGCATTTCACTAGGGTTGCTCCTGCAAAAGTATTTATTGCGTGACGGATGGGCTAACATGCTTTTCTTATTAAATCTATATCATGTCTAACTCACTTTTAATTTGTTTTTCTCTTTCAGTTGTTTGAGCTTCTGAATTTCTTGGCAGAAAACTTCATCTTCTCCTACATGGGACTTGCACTGTTCACCTTCCAGAACCACGTCTTTAACCCTACCTTTGTGGTGGGGGCTTTCGTATCCTTTGGAGCCTAAGACAAAGAAAGAAAGGCAGAGGTGCCTCATTCCCAATTTGTGTTTTGCATTCAAATGAGTGGGTTTGGTTTTTTTTCAATCAGTCCTCACTTTATTTTTAAAATGGTATTTCTGCTGTGTCGTGGTGCCTTTGCTGGTTATTTTAAGAAGATGGAGATTCTTTTTCCAGCTTTTCTGTTATTTTTTTTCTTCCCCCTGTCTTCTCCGTTCGTGTACATCCGAATCAGCTGCTGCAGGGACTCTCATTCAATGTGACCATGATGCCAATGCCAGGCATTGTCACATGGCACCAGGAGTGGCTTTGCAAAGGGGGGCTGCTTGGTTTAGCCATTTATTTCCTCTTTTCTCTGCTAGTCCCCTTGGTTAACCCTGAAAAAAGCCTTTTTTGGGTCAAACAGCACAGTTATAGCTACAGTAGATGCCTCTGAATGATGTCATGAGAAAGGATTTCCTGTTCTGCAGGCTGATGCTAACGGGAACAAGGGCCCTGGTATGTCTCAGAAAAACAAGGATTTTGAAGGAATTTTTTTCATAGGGAAGCCAGTTAAAGGTGCAGAATTATTTTCACCTTTTGCCAGCGCTGAAGCAGGTTTATACTGATAAATAAAACATTTTTGCCAGTGCTGGCCCGTGGGTTTGCAGTGGGCTCAGCTGGATTTCCCTGATTAGCTTTTGTGGGGTTGCAGTGGGGCAAAGGGGTGCAGAGCAGAGAAAAGCCATTTGGGCAGTTATATGGGAATTTTGTGCTGTGCCTCTTCAGTGGGAACTGGCTAACTCACTGATGAAATAGCTCATTCATGAGAGAGATCATGAAATACGTCTCTTATGCAAATTCGTGATGTTCAGGAAAGAACATAAAAGCTAGAAGCATTTTCCATATTATTCAAGGCTGTGCTGAATACTGGCTCCAAGATTATTTTTGCCATCTGGGTGCTGGTATTAAAAGACACAGCTTCAAAGATAAAAAGCAATATGAAGGGGCTGGTGATTCTCGTATCTCGCAGGCTATGAAAACAGAAAGAGTATTAGATTTTTTTTTTTCCCTTCTCAACGGCTGCTGCTTTCATTTTGCTGAATAATCTTTGGGAATGGGACTTGCCTTAAAGCTTCAAACCCAGCTGTGAAGTGTGGCGTGCCGGGGAATGTCAGAGGGGTTGTCATAGCTGTGATGGCTTGAGCTTCACAGAAGACAAATAATTCTTGGGGTGCAAAATGGACCTGGCAGGGGAAATGGTGGTTTTTCTCTCCTCTCACTTGTCTAACATGTCCTTTCATCATTTCCCTTGTTTGTTTGTGCTTGTCTCTGTATGATGTTTCTGAATTGCAGTGTGTGCTTTGCTTCAGCAAGGCAGTAGCCTGCTCTTCCCCCCGTGCTGTGGCACTCAGAGCTGGGTTATTGTCCTTGCAGCCGGAGCACCGGTGTTTCTGCAGCTCCCTGTTTCCGTCAGGCAGCAGAAACTGGCTCTGTGTGCAGGTGGGATGTGATGGGAGACTCAGGAAGAGCAATTTCCTTAACATGTGGAAATACAGCTTGCTATCTTCCTAGGAAGAGCTGCCAATATTTACCCACTGTCATTTTTACTGAATCTGGGGAGAAGAAATAAGATCGGAACAAATTTGCAGCACATGATGATGTTTGCTGGTGTGTTACTGCATCCTCGCCTCTGCCATGTGGCCCATTGGCACTTCCTTACCCCTGAGAACCTGGAAATATTCCTTATTCAACTCTAAATCTCTTATGGGAAATGTCTGGAGGGGAGGCTTGGTGGTTTGAGATGGAGGAATGAGCTCCTCCTGCCCTGCTTTCAGTGCACAGTGTGGAGCAGGAGGAGGGTTTGCCTTTCTGGGCTGGGAAAGAGGGGTGATAAAATCATCACTGTTCTCCTCTGGTGGTGGATGTCCCAGCAGAGGGGCAGCACTCCATGTGGGGCAGCAGGATGTGAACCCTGGGTGGGAAGCTGGCTGTGAGGGTGCCTGTGCTGGGGGCTGACAGAGCTGCTCTGCTGTCCCTTCCCGCAGGGCTGCGAGGAGCCATGGCCTTCGCCCTGGCCATCCGCGACACGGCCACGTACGCCCGGCAGATGATGTTCAGCACCACCCTCCTCATCGTCTTCTTCACCGTGTGGGTGTTCGGCGGGGGCACCACGGCCATGCTGTCCTGCCTCAACATCCGGTGAGTGCCGGGCTCTGCTGGCTCAGCACGGCCTCCCCCTGGTCCTGCTCGTAGCTCAAGGTGCTCGGGTTTAGGGACAAGAGGAAGATCCCGTCCCTCCCCCGGGTCCCAGCGTGCGTCCCCCTGCACTGCGTGTGTGACCCCGCGCTCGTTCTCTCCCCACAGGGTCGGTGTGGACGCGGATCAGGAGAACGTGGTGAGTGTGCACTGCCGGGCGCCTCTGCAGAGGAATCTGCGCTGCACCCTCAGGGCAGGGCTCACATCGAGACCCTGTGAATGCCCGTTTGTGCTCTGCTTCCTTCCAGCTGCAGGAGTTCTGAGCTCCCCCTGTGAAAGGGTTTGCAGTCTGTGGGAGTCACAGCTTTTCTGTGCTCTCTGGTTTTCATGAGGCTTGTTTTGACTCAGCAGGAAAGAAGGGCACAGAAGTATTGCTGAACTGTTTAGTCAGTTCACATTGCTGCTGCAGTAGATTCGGTCTTGCCCTTGCTGGGTTTGAAATAAATCCCAAAGTGAGCATGACATGGAGGCTCTCTGCCTCATCCCACCATCCAGGGCAGTACAGAAACACCATTTACTGATTTATTTTATGTAGCATCTCCTGCCCCACTTTTACCCATGGGTACCCTCAACCCCTCCTTACCCCCTTCTCCTGTGGGTAGTTGCGTGGCAGTCCCAGAATCAGCAACCACACTGAGATAAAGGCTGGAGCCCCACAGCCTTGGGAGTTTTCCCGCCTGGTAGCTCCAGTTGTCTCACTCATGTATCTGCAGCCTGGTTGTGCAGTGACTGTGGCTCTCCTTGATTTCAGTGTGGGTTCTGCACTTTGGAGATTCATTTCATTCAGGGCGATTTATTGGGCTGTTCACCTCCTGGAGAGAAAGCATCAAGTGCTACAGGCAGCCCAGAGCCATAAATCTGTAAACCAGATTTCTGTGAAATATGTAATTGTATTCATAGTCCCTTCCAAACAGTTTTATATTTTTTTCTCTGACTTAAAGGAAGCCTGGAGTCCCCATAACACACAATCATTAGCATACAGAAATCTCAGGCGAGATTGGACCTGTCAGTCACTATTAAATGTGATGTCTGGATGCAGGCGCTGGCTCTGAGGCACTTCAAACCTTGGGGCCAGGCACTGGAAGGCTCTAGCAGAAAAGTGGTCACTCTGTACTTTGATACCACCTTCCTAAGGCGGTTGAATGCTGCTAAAAGCAGAGTGTGGACTGGAAGGACCTTCAGCCTGTTGTGTGAACAACCTTATACTCACAGCAGCCCAAAGGCTTCTTCTGAAGAGGCAGTGGGAAAGTCTTTGTCTCTTCATGTCCCCTGGGGATAATCCAGTGTCCCTTGGGGTCTCCTGGCCCTGATCCAGGTCGTGGCACATTGTCCTGCCCCTGTTTAATGTTTCGCTCTCCTGCAGGGTGTCCCAGAGAGTGAGAGGAGGAGCACGAAGGCTGAAAGCGCTTGGCTGTTCCGCATGTGGTACAACTTCGATCACAAGTATCCTTGAGCGGCGGTCGCTGTGTGCTGTGTCAGATCCCACTGCCCAAACACCTCTGACTCGGAGCATGACTTGCTCCCTGCTTAGCAGAGGAGCCAGCGTTTGCTTTCCCATGACATTGCTGTGTTTTGGCTTGTACCTATTCGTGTCTATGGCTGCGAGAAATGACCATTTCCACCCGCTGTCCATGGGAAAGCAGCAGTAGATCTGTTCAAAGCTGGGCTCTCCAAGGTTGCAATCCCAGGGGTCCTCGATCCCAGTGGCGGGAAGGGCTGGGAGTTTTCTCTTTTGCAGTCCTCTTGGTAGATCTGTGCCTCTCGTCCCTTCTGGGTGCTGTGCTGTGAATTAGTGGAGGAGCGATGTCAGGCTGAGGGGCGCAGGGTGATGGGACAAGTGATGCTGCTGAGCGTCTTACCAGAACTGTGTCCTGCTGCGCTTGGTTGCATTCTCGCTGCACATCCTTACAGCTTTTGTGCTTCCAGGAACTTGTGTTTCTTTCCTTTCTGTGATTTCCTCGTGATGCTGGATCTCCCAGTGCTGCCATCCCACCCCTGGTCTTACCAACATCTCCCTGTTCCTCTCTTTTCCTTAACCCTCTCCGTAGTTATCTAAAGCCTCTCCTGACACACAGTGGGCCTCCGCTGACCACCACGCTCCCGGGGTGCTGTGGGCCTGTTGCCCGGTGTCTGACGAGCCCGCAGGCATATGAGGTGAGTCCATCAGTGTCCTTTCTGTCACAGTGTTGTGGGTTTCACAGCTTTATATTCCTCTTTTGGATGCTGCTCTGCAGCTCCAAGCTGGTAGCCTGGGGGGAGATCAGATATTGGGGCTGATGGCTGAGCTAATTCCCATGAGCATTTTGCTTTTCCAACCCACTCTTGGGTCATGAAGGGATTAGTGGTGTATTCATGGGGGTTCCTCCGTGACTGGCTCGATGAAGCTGTCGTGGCTGTCCTTCCCCAGGCTCAGCTGGGAGGACACACAAGCAGGATTCCTTGCTTGCTTCTGGCCTTAGAGCTGAGCCATTCCTGCAGCCCTTTCAGCTGCATCGCTCACAACCAGAAAGGTTGCCAGCATTGCCATGCCCAGAAGCCCCTTGCAGTGTCAGCTCTCCATGGCAGGAGTTTTCTTGCACAGAAAACTCTGCACAGTATCAGCATCAGGTTCCCTGACAAACCAGAGATGGCTGTGGTGGGTCACTGATGCACTTCCTGTGCTCGTGAGTATTTTGGTCCTGTCAAAGCCACTCAAAACTGCATTCCCTGTGTACCTGGCTACGGCACCAGAAAGAAGAGAGCCAGGAGAGCCCTTTCAGGCAGTCTGCAGAGGAAATGGTGCGTGGTGCGAATCACCTGGGCTCAGAGACGTGTGTGTGCCATGTCTGGTTATGGTCACGTTGCAGGAGAGTCTGTGACTCGGTGCCTCTGCCCTGCTCACTCACCATCACCGTGCGATTGCAAACAGCTGTTCCAGAGAGTTCAACAGCACTTCCCTCCTGTTTGCTCCCCAGAATCAAGAGCAGCTGAAGGACGATGACTCCGACCTCATCCTGAACGACGGGGACATCAGCCTGACCTATGGGGACTCCACGGTGAACACCGACTCGGTGGCGTCCAGCGGCACGTCCCGGCGGTTCGTGGGGAACAGCTCGGAGGATGCCCTGGACCGGGAGCTGGCTTTTGGGGACCATGAACTCGTAATCCGGGGAACGCGCCTGGTCCTGCCCATGGACGACTCGGAGCCCCCGTCAAACGTCCTGGATAGCGCGAGGCACGGTCCAGCATAAGGTTGCTCGGTTTAATTGACAGTAATATTTGCATATATGATCAAGAAGTATGTACTACCTGAAGTCTAATGCATGTCTCAAAATGTCTAAGCTGTATAAATATTATTTATATGGTGTCAGAAGAATATAAATATTCTCTGCCAAGCACTTGTAAAGAACAAGCTGCAAATTTAAGTTAAAAACTGTGTTGACTGCACTATGTAGGGTGGAACTGTTTTAGCGTAAGAGTCTTTTGCACACAGTGAGCTTCGTTAATATGTGATTTGATGAAGGGTTTAGTTCCCAGCGGGTAAGTAAAGGAACCGTGACTCCCTGTTCATCCTTTGGACCTGGGAGAGAAGGGTAGGAGGGTGCTGGCGAGCAGTGGAAATTGCTTTCTAGTCAGATGAAGATTGTTGAGGTTTTTTTTGGTCTCTGATCTTTGAATAGTCATGTTTGAAATATCAGCAAAAAACCTGCCCACAGACCCTCTCACCAGGCAGTGGATTGTGATAAACTTGTTCACTGTGGGAACCTGGAGACTTTTTGCTTTTTAGTGACCCTCTGCCCAGGCCCTGCTTTAGTGGGCTCGTGGCAGACCCCAGCCGAAGCTGACAGCGAGGGCTGCGGGTGTCCGGCTGCTCAGATGGGAGCAGGAGAGAGGGATGGTTGGTGTCTGTAGTCGTGTTCAGGAGAAGGAGGTGATCCCACAGAAACTACACCAGGCGTGCACAGATTTTAGGTCTGAGTCCATCTTTCCGTTGTGGCTCAAGCAGCTTTCTAGAACCAGCCATCAAATCCTCTTTTGGCAACTAAATTTCACGTTTGGGAAGCGGCCGTGTCTCTGCACGGGCAAACCCCTGTCCTGCAGTCCCAGATGCAGCCCAGACGTGCAGAGCTGCTGCAGCTGCACGCGGGGCCATGGACCCCAGCCAACCTCAAGCTTGAGCTTTAGGGCTGCAGATCCACACGGTACCTCTGGAGCTCTCCAGAGGCATCCAGCTGGTACTGAAGGGGAGCCGTCCGTCCGTCCTCCCGTAGAGTCAAAAACCATTGCACTTTGTTTGCTAACTCCTCAGCATGCTGTGTGTCTGCAGTCCCCACCCGATCCTTCTCGTGTCTCTTATCATTTAATGAGAAATGTTTGCGAGTTGATTTTTGGTTTTAATTTACATTTTTATTTTCCAAGGAAGAGCACAGAACAATTTGTGATTTCACTCTAGTGTTAAAGGATTTATTCTGTAGTTATGGGAATGGCTACAGGTGCAGTGAAACTGTTAACCCTGACATCTTTTTTTCTCCTGAAAGGGGGAATCACGGAAATTTACTATATGTAATTTTATTGTCTATTTTATCTACGGTTTTGCTATACAAACCTTTCAGGGTTACTGGTGCACTACAGGCCCATTCTGGAGTTAACCCTCTCCAGGGGGCTTAGACAGAGGTATTTAACATGAAAATATATGAAAGAGAGCCAGGTGAGTCTGAGCACTCACAGCTTCCATTTGCTATCCTTGGAACAAACTCTGCATCTCTCAGGATCTGACCCTGAGACCTCAGAGCAGTGTCCCCACACCTGTTTTCCCCAGCACCACCTGAGCCTTGGAGGAGACAGGAAATCCTGAAATTTCAAGTGTGTAAGTATAGTTGAGAAAATAAATTTACACTTTTTTTTTTTTTTTTTCATTTTCTCAGGTCTAAGTAACATTGCCTTAAATTTATGGATGTGAAACGATAATTATTTTGGCAGTTTATCCCCAAAAGAAAATGCTTTCTTTTTCCTTCTGAACAAAATGTGTAAGTGTTGCCATAGGACTCCCCTAGGAGGGGGGTAGTGCTCTGTTTATATTTGGATATATTTGGGGCATCTTCCTCGCACCTGTAAATGGCATCCCGCTGTTAACAAAGCTGTTGGATTAGCGCTGGCCTTTGTTTCCTACTATGCAGGAATTCCATAAAGTGAGTGTGCATTTTATATGATGTCTGTAACTCCACGTGTTTAAAAAAAAAAAAAAGGAGAAAAAAAAAAAAGTAGGAACCTGTTGATTTTAGGTTTACTGCATCACTTCTACATCCCGTTTTTTGTTCGTTCTGCCTTTTCGAAGAGGTATGATAAATAACTACCTCTTGTTTTTTCCTGGACAGCCTGACTGTGAATTCAATTTACAAAGTTGGTGGAGCTGGAGGTGCAGGACAGTTCTGCTCCCCCAGGGCTCCCTCCCAGGCATCACCAGCTGAGGTGCAAATTTGCTTCGAGGTGGCCACAGGGTGATGTTTTACCATGGCTGTGGTAGCATTCCTGTCTTTGACCATTCAACTTCAGTAATTTATCCACTCCTCTGTATTCTCACCAACACGTTACCATAAGCCTCAACTTTTGACTCCAATAACAGTTCAGTTACTACATTAAAGAAAAAAAAGTTAATCGATGATGATTTTATGGATTACCTTATGATCCATACATAATATAACCAGGACTGTTTTGAATAGCCTTGGTGAATGAATGAATCTAAGTCGAATCAGGAATGATTTCATAAATGATTTGTATTCATCCTCAGCTGATTATTTTTTTTGCTCGGCTGCAGCAGAGCACACACAAATGCCTCGTGTGCAGAGGCAGAGCCCTGATGTTGTGTGCTGCAGATGGAGCTAAGGGTACCTTGGAGAATCAGAGCCTGTGACCTTTTGCCAAATAGATAAGACAGCCCTGAGGAGGCAGTTTACAGCCCCCACGAAGATTTAGAGAAGGTGCCCTTCTTCTGTAAATTGAATTTTCATGGTTTTTGCACATGAAAAAACATTGTAGGTAAAGTTATGATTTGTACTGGTACTGTCAATTTGTGTGGCAATGGCATTAACCCCGTAGCTGTGGTGTTTGTGCAGCTGATCTGTGATAGCTGATGATCACTATTGGACCTTCTGTTTACACTGACTAAATCCTTTACTGTTGCGTTGTACTGTGAAAGAAGGATTATGGGCCTATAAAATTTTTTTTTTTTTTTGGAATTGTGTGTACCGTTTCATTAATTCACACGGAAATAAATCTGTAGCAAAGTGACAACGTGCCACTTGACCTTCTCAGACCAGTTTGTTCATGGCCTTTGGCAGCAGCCCCGGATGCTGGACCCTGGGGGCTGGAGGGCAGCTGGGCTGGGGTGCACACTCTGCCTTCAGCCCAGCTCTGGGACACAGCCCAGCCCAGGGACCGTCCTTTCTTGCAGGAACAGGCACTGGGGAGCAGAGAGATGCTGGCTGCTAAAAGCTCCTCCAGGAGCAGCAAATCCAGCAGGGATAGTGCTGCTCACTCCCAGCCTGAGGCAGTGTGTGGACCTGCGTAGAGGCATCACCATGGGGTGTTTGCAAAATCGAGGCTCCTGAGCTTTCCCAGGCTTTTATATCCCCTGGGTCTGTTGAATTTGCAGTTGTGCTCATGGCTGGTGATTCTGCCCTCTGTGTCCGGCCTGTACCATCTTTTTGGTGCTCTGCTGTGGGAGCAGCTGAAGAGGCAAGTTGTTCAAATGCTTTACAATCCTTCAACACAGGGTGCACCTCAGAAACTTCAGGAATCTGTTTCTGAGGGCTTTGATTCCCAAAAGACAACTTTCATTTCTTGAATGGTGTAAAACCACGTTGTTACGGCTCTGCGTGGCTGCGGGAGGGTAGCCCTGACACCTGGTTAAGCACGCTTCTGTCCCATCAGGGAGACAGCCGAGCAGCAGACAGCCAAGGGGATGTCTGTGCTGCTTTCCAAAGGGACTCTGGTCTTCGTGTGGAGTGGTGAACCCTGAGCTGTCCTGCTGGGCTTTGCCAAAGCCGTGACTGCAGCTCACAAAGGCTGCGAGCGGGAGGGGCTCGTCCGGCACCACGCTGGTCGTGGGTGGCCTGTGCCACTGGAACTCACAGCAGTGAGACAGCAGGCAAAGGTGTTTTATTATTTTCTTACTATGAAACGGTGCTAATTCCACTGCACACTCTCGCATCTCAAAATCCTGACAGTCGGAATAAACACCACTAATCCCCCTGGATGCGTGCCGTCCAGCCCAGGCTTGGGTCGGACTCGGGCACGTAACTAAAACAAACAAGGACATAATTTAGCCATTGAACAGATGCCTTTTGGCAGCTCTTCACCTTCCAAACCCTAGAAGAAGTGCAGCACATCCCTTCAAATGGATTGTTTCCTTGGAATAGGGTATGATTCCGGCCCCTCACCATAGGTGAGTGGTAACTCCAGTACCCAAAAAGCAGCTGGGACCATCTGTTGTGCATCCACCCTGCCCTGCAGGCAGCTGCAGGCAGATACCCTCTGGGATGGGCTCGCTGTGCCATGAGCTGGCGTGCTGTATCAGTCATGCAAAAATATTTTGGATAGGTGCTGTTCAGAGGCACTGGAAGCAGGGACAAGGCAGTTCCCTGCATGGTCTGGGGAGGGGGACTTGCACTGCAGGCAGGTGTGCAGAGCTGCCACTTGCTGATTAGTCCCAGCTTTATTAGTCCCATTCAGTTTGAGCTGATGAGGGGCAGCTTTCAGTCAGTACCATCTGTCCACCTTCATGTGGGGATCAGGAAAGCGCTGGGAAATGGTCCAGTGCTGGGTATCTACAGCCTCAAAAACATAACAGGGCTGTGTTTAGAGCAATCCTGTATTGCCACGCCCAAGGCACACACAATCCTGCACACTTGGCTCTCCATCTCCATGTCACGCTGGGGTAGCATTTATATGAGGTAAAACTAAAAAAAAGCAAGGTTGTGATTCTTCTTCCTTACCTCATCATGGCCTGCAAGGAGCTCTGGTCCTTGCTGGGCCCTCTAGATGGCAATATTGGAAAGGACAGTAATTGTCCATCACCGCCATGGCCCTGCAGGTCCGGGCCGTGCAGGGCCCACCCCGGCTCCAGAGACCCTCTCCACCCCTGCCCCGTGTTCACCACACCTCGTGCACCGTCCAGCTGAGTCCTTGTCAGCACAAAGGAGAGGAGACCCTGTCGCAACACCAACTGCTCCGGCACCCTGAGGCCCTCGCAGGAGCCAGAACCTTCTCAAACACCCGGGAGACTGGAGGTGGCTTTGTGCTCACAGACATCTCCTCTGCACCTTGTTTTCCCCTTTAATCCCAGCTGCTTGTTGGCCATTTTTTTCCCTATTAGGCTTTCAGAATGAGGGGTTTAAGGCCAGCAGCCACAAGCTGGCTGCAGGATGAGCTTTTTGTCCAGAGATGGGTTGCAGCCCTTGCTGGAGCTGCTGACACATCTCAGAGCTGGTTCAAACTCCCTCCACAGCTCTGAGCCTGCACGGGCACCTTCCCCCAGTGCTCCCTGTGTCTCACAGGTGTGTGTCTCACATCACCTGGGCACTAAGCCATTCCTAGCACTAGGCTTTGCTGACATCTGCAGCCAATTTGTGGCCATCATGGCTGTTTGCACTGTTGCCAGTGGTCTAACACTAAATTGCAGAAAACTCCTTAGGCCACAGGTGTCTGTGATGGGAGAATAATTGGAAGATGAGACAAGTAATATGGAAATGGAGAGATGGTGTCCTTGCTGACAATCTTAACGAAATCTGCCAGCTGATGAGGGAACCCAGAGGCTGGGAGTGTTTGGTGTACTCCGTGTCTCCAGTGCAGGCGTAGCAACACTGCCCAGCACAAACATTGTGTGTGCCCCCTGCTTTCCACGTCCCCCACCCAGCTGGGAGCCATGTGTGTGTCATTCTTCATAAAGGCATTTGCAGCACCCCTGGTGCCTTCAACCACCTGAATACCAGAGGCTGCTTTGCACCTTGCTGGCAGGGGCAGCACTGGGAACAGTCTGGCTCCCAGTGCCCTGGTCCCTGCCACGGCTAAGAGGGGAGTGGCACAGCAGCACAGTGCGTCTGATGTCCCTGGAAGCTCCTGGACCTCAGGTAAGTAGAAAAGTCTTGGTGTGTTGGCTGCTGCAGAGGTGAGGTGTCAGGGGTGAGGCTTGACTGAAGGGCCCAGAGCCAGAAAAAGCAGAATTCCAGCCTGTCACCACTCAGTGTTGTAGGAGGTCTGCTGTCAGCACAGTGTTGGGGACCAGAGGCTCTGGAACATTTCTCTTTGCGACTTGCAGTCCTTACAAAGCCTATCTTGGTGCTTTTCCTTACTCCAGCCCTCAGAGTCCCTGCACTTAGAACCTGGGTCAGAGGCTACAAGATCCCTTAATGAGTGCAGGAGACTCTGTAAGGTTCAGGACTCTGGGGTAGCAAAGCCTTGAATTTGTTGTCCAATATTTAGACATCTGTATATACAAAAGGATTTGGTCTTTATTAATTAGCCTTTCATAGGAAATTCCACCAGCTGTCCTCCTCCCAGGGGTGCCAGGGAAGCTCCAGCCCCAAGGAGCCCATATATGGTTGCAATCTCCTAACCCTGCCTGTTCCACAATGGTGTGGTCATGGCTACTTTTAAGGATATGTGTGAACATTGCTCCCTTTCCTGTGTGCATTAGCTCCCAGGAATGCAGACAAAGATTTTAAAAAGTGCATAAATTGTAGCTGTCAGCTCTGTACAGCATGTCAGCCCTTCCACCTGCAGCAGCAAGGTTAGGTGTGCCAGCCTACCCACACGAGTGCTGTGCTGGGCAGGGCAGGCACTGCAGGGCAAGGGATGCTTTGGGAACAGGAAAACACCACATGGCTGAGCCTTGAAACACTTGGCAATGTAAATGCGCCTGGGCTGAGGCAGCAGGAGAGATTTTCCCTTCCCTTCCTTGTCCTATAAGCAAATGCTGAACTATATCTAAGAACTGCAGGTACCCAGCAGCTACCCCTGAGCCCCCCTCATCCATGAGGGGCTTCTGTAGCCTGAATTCTGCCTGATTCTTCTGCCCAGGGCATCTCCCTGCTCCCTCTGTGACCCAGTGTCTACAGCCCATAGCCCTGTTCATCAAGCATAGCAATGGAGCTGTTGTCCCCTTCAGGGGTAGCTTCAGTAAATGTCCTGCAACCCACTGACCACCACCTCCTCTCCCCCACGTTAGCTGAAGCCCTTTGGCTGATTTAGGAACGGGCTAATCTTTTTTTTGCAGAGGAGGGGCCACAGTAGGTGTGTTCTGCATCTGCATCCCATCTACAGCATCTCCCTTGCCCCTCCTTCAGCATTAGTCTGGACCAAAATGCCCCTTTTCTGGGTAGTAGCTCCAAGGGCATAACCTTAAAGACAGCTAAGGGCAGTTTGTCTCCACATCCTCACAGCATCCTTATTCTCTGCAGTGCCTTGAAGTATTCACTCTGCACCCCTTGATGATGGATGGCTAAATCTGCTCTTCTGTGATACAGCTCACTCTTAGAATTCCCAGAGGTACAAGTGGAAGGAGAACAAGAGATGCAGCACTGCTAGCTTTTCCCTTTTCTTTAGTTAGTATTAATCACTGGTGCTTTTGGATACGTTGTGTGAATTCTCTCAGCTTCTGAAGCTTTTGAGATCTGCAATAAGAGAGAATTGAAAATGCCTGTGTATCTCAGTGACAGATGGGCCAGGTTTAGTATAAATTTCTTCCCTTCTCCATGTGCTCTGCCCATAATTTTTAGCTTTGTAATAGCCCTGAACATCCTAAAGCTGTTTAGCTAAATGATGTCTGAGTGGTCTGAGGTCACTATTTGCATTTCTCAAGTATTATCCATTTCTCAAAGTGCAAAATCAAGGATTCCTCCGACGAGGCAGGTCAAGTGACACGGTTCTGCAATTGCACAAGGTTTGTCAGGATTATGTTTTCCATCCTGGGACTTCAGAGCTGTGTCTGCTGCTCACACGAGAGTGTCCAAATTCTTACAAAAGGCAAATAAATTTCTCTGTGACTTGGTTTCTGCTCTGCATGGGCTGGTTCTCCAGCTGGAGCTTTGCTGCTGAGATATCTGCTGTGGATAAAATACCTCAGCTTGGGTCAGATGCCTTAGAGGGCTCAGGGCTATTGTCCTGCTAGAGAGAAGCCAGGCCATTGGCACAGTGACATTCCTAAACTCAGCTCCATCAGAGACTCATTGCTTCAGCTGCAATCTGTGCTCTGATGACAGAGCTGATAATAGACTGACAGTGCTCGTGACAAGGGTGTAGGGGTTGAGTGAAAAAATTCCCTGGAAAAAATGGATCATCCTGGCTTTTCAGGTATTTAATTTGAGATTCCATAGCTAGCATTTGGCCTCAGCAATGCTGGCAAGACTGAATTCCACTGCTCTAGGGAGGAGAGCCCAGCTGGGGGTCAGGCAGTGGTGCCCAGATGGCACTGGAGCAGCTCTGTCCACAGCAGCACAAGCTGGCTGGGCTGATCCTGCTGATCCTGGGAGCGTGGGCAAATCTAATGCTGTGGATGCAGCCCCATCAGAACAGGATGCATTGGCTCCTCAGGCTGGGAAAAGGAGCATCCACTGGACTCCCCAGGATTGGATCTGACTCAGAACACTGAGACAGTGGGGATTATGGTCCGGCTGGAAGTCCTGGAGCACGACAAGCAGGACAGTTAATACCTGGACTTGTGTGGCTGGCCGTGCCTCTGATGCAGCAGAACGAGTGAAGCCGAGGCGCAGTGTGTAAATATTTATAGCCAGTTACCAGGTTTCTTATTTGGCCAATCCCTCTGTCCCGCCTGGCTCCTACCACTTGATGTTTGTGGCTCTGAGTTGCCAAGGACACTGGCAGGGGCCGGATCCTCTCTGCAGGGAGCCAGGGGCATCGCTGTGGCCCTTCTCCAAGGCAGCGGGGCCGTCCGGCAGCGCCCAGCTCTGACTGACCCCTCCCTGCAGCCGGAGCTGGTTCTGGGGCCACATCACAGCAGCACCCACTGCACCCACCAGCACCTGCATCCCAGCCAGCAGCTCTGGGAGGGGGACACGAGGCACTGACCAGCCCCCCAGAGCTGGTCTGGCAGCTTTTTCACTGGCTGGCTTAGGTTTGTGTGAGGGAGATGGGAAGGGAATGAACAGCACCCAGAGCACTTATTCTTTTGGGAGATGCCTCTGTCACCCACCATTGTAGTGAGTTGTTCTCCCGAGGGGCTCCTTCATCAAAATCTGAGCAATCTCTGCCCAATTCTCATGTTCTTCCTCATGTCCAGAATATCTAATACCAAGTACGTTTCCCTGCTGTTGGTTCAGTTTCTTCTTCTGTTCCCAACCCTCAGTTGGGCTGCTGAGGGGAAAAAAAAATCCCAATCTGCTTTTACTGGAGAGATTTATTTCAGTTTGGAAGTGGCAGAAAGACAGCTTCTCTGTATCCATGCATATGTCTGAGATCTTTCTCTTGGGTCTCTCAGCTTTGACTTCAAATCATCTTTAAATCACTTTTCTTCAGCAGAACTCAGTAAAGAAGTGAGTTCTGTAATTTTTGCTTAAGAGATGATTCCCAGAACATTTGGTTTAAACCAAAGGAAACACACCCATGTTCCCTTCATGCCAGTTGAACTAAGCCAGTTGAAAATCCCATCTGACTGGAAGGAGAGCAAAAGTCCAGCACAGACAAATCTCCTTCACAGCTGGGTATCAAGTCTAAAATCTTTTGTTCAAGAAAGCTGCCTGACAGCTATTTACTGCAGCTCCTTCAGCACACTGAGCTCAGGAAATTGCATTCATAATTTCCTTAGTGCCAAATGGTTTGTAATTTTCCCATGACTATTCCTCTTTTTTGTTTGTGAAACAAAGCCTTTGGAAACTTTACACAAATTTACTTTTTGCCTAACTATGAAGCTAACATGAAGTATATGGTTTAATGGGATACCATTCACTTGATTTGTTTGAAAAACCAACATTATTTGTAACTAAGCTTTCCACCAATAGTACTATAAATTTAATATAATATTTTTTAGTAAAGAGAAAATTAATCTGACAGAAAAATTGAAAATGCTCATATAGCCAGTGCTGTTGACCACAAGGAGTAAGCAGAAAAGATGGAAAGGTGTGTCTTGGCTTCTCCACATTACCATCAGTGCAGGTCTGAGCAGTGAGTATGATTCCCAGTGCATTTATGGAAAAGAAATAGACGTAAATCTGATTTCTCCAGAGGCACTTGGGTGTGGTGAGCTGGGCTGGAGTTCAGCTCCAGCCCCTGGGACAGAGCACATCCATGGCCTTGGATGAGTGGCTGCTTTCTCCACTTTGCCCCTGGTATAGCCCTGAGCACGATGTGGGTTGCTTAGGTTGATACCTTGGAGCACACCAAATTTAAGCCTCTCCGTAGTTTCAGCTGCCATTAACTACCTCATTAGAGATGACTTTCGGTGGCATTAATTGTGAGTCACACAAAATCACCATGCAAGAGCCAGCAGAGCATTTACCAAGACTCCCTAGCTCAAGGTTTTGCAGCCATAGAGAAAAGGACTTGCTCGTGGCTGGTGCTGGAGCAACCCTGCATCCCATCCCATGGACTGGGAGATGCTGTGACAGCACAGGAGGTTTGTGTGAGTCTATTGCAGTAGTTCCATGTCTCCAGCTCTGCTTCGGAACCTGAATCTTTCCATGGGGTGCTTTTGAGTCTGAAAGCTTGTGCTCTTACTGCCTGTCTGCTGTCGCAAAGCCTGCATTTTAAATGTTCACGTATCTTTTCTTCCCTAGGAGGGGAGCAAATGGTGCTATTGTGTCTTTGTGTACACTCTGAGGCACAGAGAGCAAATCCCTCCAGCGTGGTGATGCCGACGGGGCGAACGCGGCCACAAACGAGGGACTGCAGGCACTGAGCACCACTGCTCCTCTCTGGAGTATTTCCACAGCATTCCCAGCAGCCCTGGAGCCAGGCAGGTAGTGCCTGAGGGACTGATATTGTGACTCGGCCCAAGTCAAGCCAGAAGTTTGTACCAGGATGAGGAACTTAATTTTGGTCGCCTGAGCTGTAGGCGAACACTGTGAGCCCCAGCCCATGCTGTGCCTGTTGCCTCTCATGTTCATGGAATGATCTAATCCAGTTGTATGTGTTTCTTCATGGTCTTCAGCTTTCTAATTGATTTGATTTTAGCTGCAGACTCAAGCAAAATTGAATTTGTCATGCTTTGAAAACCTCTTCTGCTATTAAAACATGTATTTTACTCATATTAGCCCTTGGGTACCTTGAATTAATTTTTTCCTAGACTAAAATCTGAAGCTAAAATTAATAAAGAAGCTTAATTTAGGTCTGATGCCTGGAAGCCATCTCTTCAAATCTGGAACATGAAACTCCTGGTGAGCCTCACAGCAAGGAAAAAGACCAATGTTAGGGTAATTATGCATAGTAAGATAAAGATATGGATGTTTTAAGTGCCTGTAATACGTATCATCACAAATCCCTTTGCCCTGTTTAAAGGAAAACCTTATATTATGTTGCTGTTGCTTTACCTCATTGCTATTAGAAACCTTTGTTAAATCTCTCTCAATATGTATCCACTCAGGAATTGATAACTGATAAAGACCAAGAACCAAACCTTGTCTCAAATTTTATCTGTTTGGCTTATGTAAATGCTCAAATATTTGATGGATTCCTGTTATTGTTTAATGTCTGGCCAAGGTGTTTGCTGGAAGGGCCAAAGTCTGGAAACACTTAAGCAAACTGTGACCCAGCAGTTGTTGAAGTCAATGGAAATTTACTTGACTTCGGCAGAGGGTGGCTGAAAAATCGAGTCACAGCAGTAGTTCTGCAGGAGCAAAGCTGTTTGTTTGCCCAGACTGCTGCCCACACTTCAGTTTGTGGGCTCTGCTCAGGGTTAGATGGGGTTTGCGCAGACCACGAGGTCGGTGTGTGGGGATGCAGAGGTGTGCACACTCACAGGGCTACCCTCCCCCAGGTGAGGTGATGCCCGTGGCCACCTGCTGTCTGCTGCTCCCACATCGCTGCTTGCGATCCAGCAGGAGAACCACCAGGACCCAGCACGTGAACGTGGATGGAAACGCTGAAGTTCAAATGACCGTGGAGCAGAAAACCTCAAGCCCTACCGCTGGCAGGAAACCTGGCATGTTTGAATAGCCCCTTGCAGGCTGCAGATAAATAACTGTGACTGCTGCCAACATTCCTTGAAAACTTAAATTGTTGCTGGAAGGACTGTTGGAAACCTTAGTTTCTCTTGCCTTTTCCATATGTAGCCTTGCTGCAGTCAACAGATGGGTCCATGTCTGCAGGGCCCTGGTGCATCATCTTTTATAAATGGGAGTCACCTTTGTAATTTTCCATGTACAGAAGGAGCAACTTGTACTGGGAGAAGCATTTTGGCCTCTGCCAAAGGACGCCAAGGGGGCTGACACGCCTGCTCCTCTTAATCTGATAGCTGAGCCATCCCTGCAGCTGCTTTTTAAAGGTGGGAACAATCTTTAGCTAGATCCCCTCTCCATGTGCACATTCTGGTGTCACTCAGGAAAATCTGAGTAGCAGTGATGTCACAACACAGCCACTGTAATTACTCATGGGCTTATTCACCAGCAGGCTCTCAGCAGGTGATCGCCCAGCTTTTGGAAATCTCTTTGATCTGTTGATCCAGGTTTGCTGATGGTTCTCTTCAGCTGTGCTACAGACTTGTTTTGACACTAAGTTGGGGAAAGCTGAGTAGTTTTGTGCATGTCTCCTAATGCAATCACAATCCTTTTATTTGGTCTTGATGTTTTCCCACTGAATTAATAGAATCATAGTCACTGAGGTTGGAAAAAGCCTCTAAGATCATCGAGTCCCACTACTAACCCAGCACTGCCAAACCCACCTCTAAACTATGTCTCTAAGCACCACATCTACATGTTTTTTGAACTCTCTCCGGGATGTTAATTCCACCACTTCACTGAGCAGCCTGTTTAAATGTTTGACCACCCTTTGAGTGCAGAAATTTTTCCCAATATCCAATCTAAACCTTCCCTAGTGCAACTTGTGGCCAGGACAACTTCGCCCCTGCCTGGTTTGCACAACCACTGATGAACAGGAACCCAGGGATGCCCCTCAGCAGCAATTTGGCCCCTCACTCCCAGGCACGTGTGTGATTTCCAAACCACACCGATAGGAAGAACTGCAGCAGATGTGCAGACTGAGAGGTGACAGATGCCTGTTTTGGGCAACCTGGCTGCTCCCCACTGAGAATCACAGCCCACGATACGTGCCCAACAGGTTGTGAAGTTCTTTGCATCAACTTGGAAAGCAGCATGTTATGTATTTAAACTCCATGGAAAAGGGTTTGCATCACTGATGTTTTAACCACACGGTTTAAAACCTTCCTCAGCCCCTCCCTTGCTCCCAGGGAGCAATGACTCGGAAATGTTTCAACTTTTCCATTACTCCGCCTGCCTGGAGACCTTTTGCTGATGGCTCTGAGGTAATTAGCCGGTGTCAGGTGAGTTCCAGCTGCCTGCAGGGCTGGGGCTCCGTCTGGCAACGAGTTATCCCCCAGGGCAGCAGAATGGTGGGATGGTTCAGGGTGTGGAGACTGATGAATCTCTTCCTCTGTTTCTTTTCCTCTTTTCCCCCTCTCTCGGATCTCCTGAAATGACTCACTGCAGGGCGCTGTGTCTTCCTCCCTGCACCTGGGGCTGAACACAGCCTTTGGAAAAGCCAGGGGACAGATCGAGGAGGGACCCATTACCGGGGCCTCAAGGCATCAGCTTTCCAATGTGACACTTCTCCTTTCAGCTCCTGTGTGGCCCACGGATGCTTTATATTCCAGTGGGAAAACAAGCCATGCAACACAGGGCACGACTGCCTTCCACCCAGTCAGGGCCAGAGACGTCACAGGAGCAGCCAGGGTGTGTGACTGCCCTGCTGGGAAGGCTGCCTTCTCTGGGAGGCTGGGGAAAGCAGGTGGTGAAAGGAGGGTGAAATCTGTCAGTTAAGCAAATAACAGGGCAGTGACCCTGGGGAGGCTGTGTGCATGGGGAGTCAAGAGGGTTGGTAATGGTACCAATACGCCCAAAATAGATGCATCCCTCAGACTGCAACTTGGAAGGGGAAAAGGGCCCTGCCCTGCTGTTTTGGGCTGTTGGAAGGGGGAACGAGCCCTGCCCAGCTGTTTTGGACAAAGAGGGGGAGCGGGCTAACGAGCAGTAATGACTTTAACGAGGGGGATAGGTAATTACTTTCACCTGGAGTGGGGTGGCTGAGGGAAGGGCTGAGGTGCTGGGAGAGGAGAGCTCTGAAGGGTTTGTGTGAGGAGATCATTCCTGGGCTGTGGCTCTGTGTAGCCATGGATCCCACCAAGGGCAGGTGAGTGGGGCAGCCCCATCGCACACAGGTGACTGTCACCACTGTCAGCCCTGGCCGGGGGACACCATGGATAGGGCAGGTCACACCCAGCCCCAGCTTGGCCTGTGGGATCCAGGACAGTCAAACCCACGGATGGGCCATGTGAATGGCACTCTGCATGGATTCTCCCCTAAATGCAGTGTTTTCCTTCCACTGGCAAAACCAGGCTGCACGGTGTGCAAGACTTTTCCCCTCTGTGGCTGCAGAGTGATTTAATGGAATCAGCATGGAGACCCCAAGAATGAATCAAAGCACCTTTTTTTCTCCACCAGCACAGATGAGCCCTGCTCTGAGGTGAGTCCTTGGCTTTGGGGGGTGTCCTGCCCTTGGGGTTTCCTGGAGAGCACTTGGCTGTAGAGTAGCCTTCCTGCACCCTCTGTGAGCTCCACCATCTCCAAATAAAGTTTTCTAGCAGAGAGAGTAATTCAACCACCTTGGTTTTAAGTGCTTCTGCTCATAGTTCATTTTGTTTGGATAACTAGTGAAGGATATATTGGGTCATTGCAGTCCTTATTTTTAAAATTTATTTACTGTGTTTGCCAAAAATCAATTTGTAGGGTAACTGATTATCTTCTTTAGCAAGCACTGATGGTAGCAGGAGGTTGACTCAGAGTTGACTCAGTCCTTTGCAATGAGTTGTGTCATTCTTGCAGTTTATTCTTGTTTAGTCCAATGCTTTGGCAGAGATTTTTATAGTGCTTTACCGTATCTGTAATGTGGCAGTGCCCCAGTGCCTGTTCCATGACTCTGGTTGTGTGTTGTCCTCGCTCTCTAAATCATCCACTGCTCCTTTCCAAACAGAATAAAGCTGCTGCTGCTGTGATAAGTGCAAGCTTTGGAGTGCTTAAATTCTTCTTTGTCGGGTATACTGGTCACTTTAAGGTCTGATTTAAAGTCTGATCCTGCACACAGTTTCTGGCAGGAGTAGCAATACTGAAGGTGGGGTAGAGCACTTGCTCTGGGCCATGTGCCTTTGCAGACCTTTATTCTGCTTTTTTTCTGGATGTGGCATTGTGCACTTGGGACTGGATGGTGAAGCCAACAGGGATCTGAAGGATGCAGCAATTGCAGGATCAGGCCTTGAGCTGCAATCCAATGAGCGCAATGAATTACTCAAATAACACCCTGCTCTGCTGTAATCAGTAAGAGGCACATTAAATAGATGAATTTATTATTCAGCTGCTGCTCTATTAGGCTGACAGACACGCTGCCTAAGAGTTGTTTTTGATGGTAGCTGGTGTTTGGGATTTGACCGTGAAATCTCTAGTTTGTGTTGTGTGTGGAAGGCATTTAATGTTTTAAATAAGAGGCAGAGGATCCTGATAGCAGCCTGATGACATCCCTGCAGATCCGAGATGCTTGTTATGCTGCTGGTGGGCGGCAGGTACCTGTTGTCGGTGCTCACCAGAGTGCTTGTGCTTCTCCTGGATGTTGGGATTTTCCAAGGTGCAACTGCAGAGGTGCAGGATTAGTCCCCAAATATTCCTAAGGGGACAGGGGCAGTGACTGGTCTCTGGTGAAGGGGTTTGACTGGTACAGGCACTCCTGGAGCAGGGCCCTTCCTACTCCTCTGTCCTCCTATTTCTGCTTACGGTCAGAGGCAGGAGGGCTCCTTCCTTTAAGGAAGAAACCCCACAGGAGCTGCCTGCAGGGTAATTTGCCCCTGGTGACATTCTCCTACAGCTGTGCAACATCTACTTTGACTTTATATCCCCAGACTCTACAACTCTGGTTTCTCCTGGAGCTCTTGGCTTGATTTGTCTCATTGTGAAGGTTCTGTCTGAATGTCCCCTCCTTGAGGGATCTCAGACTGATTTCTCATGAATCCTGGAGCTCTGCAGCTGCAAACATTTAACAAACACCATGCCTCAGGGGCAGGGGGTTTTTGCTGATGTTCTTGTAGATCTGATGGTTGGTTACAGCCATTAGAGAAAAGCTCTTGCTAATGGTAAGTTTTATGCTTGTTGGGAGTGCTGTTGGAAAAAGGAGCTAGAAATGGGTATTTGGATTCCTTTGAAAGTCAAATGTAAACTTCAGTCTGTAATGATAAATGATGTTGGTGTTTCACATCTGTGTTTTATGCATGCCTGAAGTTGTTCTTGGCAAGTGTGGCAGTCTGAGCCTTGAACCTCGGGGCAGCCCAGTGCTCTTGTCCCTGCTAGGGATGTTGTTCATAGGGATGATGCAGTGTTGGAAGAATCCGTGGGACTTACCTGTTGAATGAATAGAGACACAGAAAAATACAAATGTTTTTGTGAAGAGATTCTGTTTGCTCTTATACAATGTTTGTTTCTTCTTTAAACAAAGAGAAATTCCTTAGCCCAAGCATAAAGATCTGCTTTCCAGGGATACTGCTGCTGTGTCCAGCATACCTGCCAACCTCTCCTGCCATTAGTCAGGAGCTCTGTGACTCTCCAAGGCAACACAAATCCTGTTTGCAGAGCAAGAGCTCCAACACAAAAAACAAACTTAGTTACTTGCTAGACCATATGTCCAATAGCAGAAGAATGGAAGAAAGTGGGACAGACTTGGAAGAATAAAGAAAAGGGATAAGGGATGGAGAAAGGGAGAAAAGAAAACAAATATGAATGTTGTCAGATTTAGCTGGTGTGGTGCAGTGCAGCCAAATTTTTTAAAAACAGGAATTACTTGCTACCTGACAGTACTTCTTCTCATGTCTGCTTTAAAGAAAACACTCCTCTTGTGGCATAATTTTTTTCTGTGCTCTCCTCAGTTGGGTCCCTTCCCTCCCTGCAGACTTCTCACTTGAAATAAATCCCTCCTGTTCGTTTTGTGTCCTGCAAACTCAGTCTGTGAACCTGAAGGTGGTGTATATTCTAACTGAGCTTCCAGGAAGAGCTTTAGCTTTGAGAGAGGGTCGTTTGGACAGGACGGGAGCCTGGCAACGCATCCTCCAGCCAACAAAGTTTTTGTGCCTCATCTTCCTTGCGTGAATCAGTCTGGGATTGCGGCTGCTGGCACTTTGGGGGCAGCGAGGCTTTTCCCAGCCTGGTGCGCCCCAGGCTTCCCATGAGAGCGCTGTGCTGTCGTGGGGAAGCAGGGAACAGCTCTGCTGGCAAAGTGCCGTCGCTGGTTGGGGTTTTGCCCCCGTGGATGGTGCAGTGACCCTGGGAGGAGCGGGCTGTTCCTACCTCCAGCTGTTCCCCAGGCAGGATCGATGCTATGGGCTGGACTAACGCTTTTTTTTTTTTTTGCCACGCACCTCCCTTCTATAAGTGTGGAAGCCGCGTGTCTCCCGCTGGACACCCCAGCCCAGCCCTGGACCAAAGCGCTCCCGTGTCCGTCCCACCGCTCGCAGGGCTCGGTCCATCCCTTCCCTCCTCCCGGCAGCAGCCGCCTCGCAGCATTCCCAGCTCTCCGGCAGCCAGTAAGCACACGCCTCCCTCTCCCTCTCGAGCATCGTCTCGCTGAGCAGGGCAGGGAGCGTTTCAGCATCCCACGCTCCGCAGATCCTTGGATTTCAGGGCTGGTGCTGGTCTTTTCTCTGCCTTGTGACTGCTCTGCTGGAGAAGGGTTTGTGAGAGCAGGGATGGGGAGTGGGAAGTCTGTGGGTGTGTAATGTACTTCTGAGACACTCTAGCAGGCAGCTTCTTCGTGGATCACTGAGTTAACCTCAGAAACTGCCTGTTTTATGGGCTGTTGTGGAAATGGATTTATCTACATTCTTGCATCTGGTTTATCTTGCATCCTCTTTTTCTGGTATGCATATTCCGTCCTGGAACGTGGTGGCTTTGAAAGTCCTAGCAGCCACTGGGGTTAAATACAACTTTTCTCTTTGCTTCCAAGCTGAGCTGGTGCTTAGGGAACCTTTGCAGTGGTGCTGAGCTGTGTAAGAGCTGTCAGCTCTGTGCTTTCCTGATCAGATGTGCCTGTTTGAAGCTTTTAGTGAGAGCTGGGGAGGAAACAGCTAAAGCAGAGGCTGTTTTATGGGTGCTCAGGTGATGTGAGGAGCAATGCTGGGAGCAGGCTGGCAGTAACAGAATTGGGGAGTGTGGAAGTGCAAGGTTTTACCTCATAACTATCAAACTTTCTTCTTTCTGTATTATGGAATATCAGGCAGAGTTCCTGCAGCTGCCCCCACGTGAATGCAAACACCTTTAGATTTATACAAACACTGCACCCCTGTATCTATATAGATTTGGGGTGTCACTTGCATGAGTGAAACTGTATTTGCCCATGTGTTTGCAAGATGGGTGTTTCTGTCATTAACCTTTTATTTAGTAATTGGTCAAAAGACAAGTTAATGCATGTGACTCTGGTCCAGTTCATGTTGTGTAAGCAGGAGTCAGTCTGTGGTTGAGAAATGGATATGACTGCATTTTGAACTACTGAAATCTATCACATGGAACGGGGAAAATTACTAAAACAATCCATCTACCAATTAATCTTTTACCCTGTTTTGAGAGGAAGAGTGTTTTTTAAAAACAACAACAAAAAAACTTCTGAGAGGAAACTGATTAAATTCTTAAGCCATGATGTACAAAGCAAATAGCTGATCAAGCAACCAAATATGGCTTTAAAATCTTAACTTTCTTTTGTAATGATAAAAGCACCCACATACTTCACTTCAGTGACAACACCCTTTTCTATTTTTTTTTCCCAAATCCAGCATTCTTGAATACAAACCAGTTCCTAATTTCTCCTTAAGGAGCTCAGTGTATAAAAATTCCTTCTTGACTAATACCTGCTAGAAAAATGTGGGTAGGTGTTTCAGAGCTGGCACCACAAGTGCAAAAAAGCCCACCCCAAATCCCTCAAGATCTCAGTGCAACAAAAAGCCAATTGCTCAGATTTTGGACTGTGGCTCTGAGGAACGAGTTCAAGGCTGGGATTTTACAGCTGGCTTCTGATGTGCACTGCTCTTGGGGAGTTTTGTCTGGGGAAGGTTTTTAGGATTGGGCTCTTGAACAGTTTCTAACTGGAGTTATTCCCTGCTGTGAGCGATGGCTTGTGTCTGTGTATGCTGGTATAATTCTCTGCTTGGATGTAAACAATGGCAGCTGTTCAAAAGGAGGCAACATTTAGGGCACTCAAATACTTGAAAATAAACACTCTGCAGCCTGTCTTGGCTGGCCTTTATTTCGGAAGCAGCCTTTCCACCGACCTGTACCATGAATGGAAAATCCAGACATACGGCACAAAGCAGCTGGTGGGAGCCCTGTCAGGTGCCTGTTCATGTCCATGGATAGGGGAATGATGCTGCAGGATGCACTTTTATCTGTAATCTAAATCCTTATCACATGAATATGACTTGCAGTCCACACCCATTGCACTAGGATGTAACAAAAGCTTTCAGGAACTGACCTCCTCGCCCCCAGGAAGCAACTTCCTTTTGTATCAGAGAAAATAATTTGGGTTGGAAGGACCTTTAAAGGCCTTCTAGCCCACCCTTCTGCCATAAGCAGAGGCATCTTCAACTAGACCAGCTTGCTCAGAGCCCTGTCCAACCTGGTCTTGAACACTTCCAGGGATGGGGACTCTGCCACCTCTCTGGGATTCAATTCTGTAACTTGAGCTGTGTGGACTCACTTTTGTTTGAAAAGATAATGGAAATCTTGTCTATACAATAAACTTTCCCAGAGATGACCTGTGATTTTATAATAAAAAATGCATTGTAAGTCAAAATACTATAGCTTAATTCACTGGGATGTCTTTTTATTTCATTTTTCTATTATAGAAGATGCAGACAGGGAGAGTAAGAAAGCAGAAATGTCTGAGATCAGTCATTTCATGTCTGATTTTGGCAGAGAGAGTGTGGGAGGAAGAAAGAGACCTCATATTTCATTTAGATACTCTATTTGGAGAGGAGTTTTAAGCAGATGGCTCTTGAGACACTGGGACTCTGAAGAATAAAATGCTATTTAGATAAATGCATGCTTCCACTTCTGCAGTGTGGTTTTCAGAAGGACTGTGCCATATATTCTGGCTTCAGCTCTTTTACCCTTGGGTTCAGTAAAAACCCTGTTTGCAGCCCCTTGTCTGGGTGTGGGACCAAAGGAACTGGGGCTTCCCTGGGGTTCAGTGGCAGGACACAGCCCAGCATGTTCCACTCCCTGATGTGCTCTGACTGGGGCTTTCCGTAGGCGAGCAGTCCAGAGCCCGCTCTGGGAATATCACCCCAGAAGGCTTCTGTGGGAGAAGAGAGGCCGAGGGGCCAAGGCTGGTCTGTGATGAGCATTTCCCTCTGCTAAGCCTCTGCCTGAGTCCAAAGGGAGCCTGCAGACTCGGCAAATACACAATAAAGTATTTGCCGAGTCCCTTATAATAAATAATAAAATAAAGTCCCTTAACGGAGGATTATGAGTTTCTTGGTGCAGGGAAGTAGTCCCGTGGTATCTAGAGGCAGCCAAAAAGTTGGGCTGAAATGAAATCTGGATGCTGGGGGGAAGGCCGTGGCTGGGTACTGCTGGGTGCAAAGAGGCAGAGCAAATTCCCACTGACAGAGCAAGAGTGGCATTTTCTGCGGGACAAACTGATGGATGGACAGATGCTCTTGCACTTCTCCAGCTTTTTCATCTCCATCAGAATAGATGGGAAATGGGGTTTGTGTCCTATGGCAAGACAGGGCTAAAATTACATTTAAGGCTTTGGAGAAAATCAAAAGTAGGGCAAGGATTGCATTGCAGTCATGCTGGGATGGGATAGGCAGTGTCCTGAGGAAGCACTCTTGCAAAAAAGGCTGAACTAGAGTTCTCTGGAAGAAGTTGGAGAGCTAGGGCAGGGTTCCCGGCAGTGATGGAGCTGCAGTCCAGAGTGGAAGGGCAGCTATTTTGCTGTGTGCCTGACTGGAAACTTTCAGGCAGAGTTACAATTTTGGTTTGGATGCTGTTAGAGAATTACATTATTTTTGTAAATAGGAAATTCAAAACCTCTTGACTTCAGAGTGATGTTTTCGGAAGACCCACTTGTTCCACAGATGTGCCTCATCTTTTTTCTGCTCCTTGACCCTGGTGATTTGTGCAATTTGGGATGCATCCCTCTTCCTGCTGCTCGGCAGAGCTGTCTGGCATGAGTCTGCAGCCAGCAGCCATGAACTGAGGGACTAAAAGTGGTGGGACACTGCTGCATTTGTGGTCCCTCGGGTTCAAATACAGAATACCACTTGTCTCCCAGGCATCTAATGAAGAGCAGGGAAAAACTATTCCTGCTGGGAATAAGCACTGCAGGGCAGCTTTTTGTCTTCTATGTTTCTAATCTCTTTCCACCCCTGGAAAGGGGAAACAAGAGCAGAGTGGGAAAGAGAAGGCTAAAATCTGCCTCACAAGAGGCTGCTTAACACGTATAGCTTGAGATTTAAAAGTTTGGATCAAAGCATTTCAGAGGCAGTTTGCTTGATGAACTGCAGAGGTACAGTGAAATGATTCTGTTCTCCTGTCTCTACTGTGATGTAGGTGGGGAGGTAGTACTGGAAAAATAGCTAAAAAGACCAAATGAAATTGAAAAGCTTTCCCTCCTGGAAAATCCTCCCAGTTGTCTTCAAGACAGAGACCTTCGTGCTTTATGATGTTTAGACATATGAGGGAGCTTCAAATCAGATAATGGCTGGCTGCAGTGGTGTCTGTCTGCTGAAATGATGGCTGTGAGAGACCCCTGCTCACAAGCAATTGCTGTGCTCCATATGCCAAGGGGCTGCTGCAGGGAGGCCCAGTTGGTGCAGGGATCTCTAATCCACCTCTTTTGCTTCAAGCTCCCTTTAGCACTGCACAGCTGTCCCAGAGTGTGAGGGTTCTTGGGTTACACCAGCTCTCAGCTGCAGAGGAGTTCAGAGCTTCTGGCAGAGCAAACAATGCTGTTGTCCTTGGACAGAGTAAAAAATCCACTCAATCCTCCAAAACTCTGTCTTATGAACCAGAATGCTGAACATGCCTTTCTTCCTGTGCTAAGAAAAATAGAAATGGTTCATCACACTAAATCCATGGCTGGTCCAGCCCACAGTGGTTGCTACTTGACTTTTCTGCAGGGAGTTGGCTCCCAGCTGTTCCTCAGAGCCTTCGTTTGGGAATATTCATTTTTCATATGCATCCAGTGGTCTCTGACCAATGATCCCCTTAACTGTGACACTACCCTAAATATAGTCCCCCCACTGCTGGGAGGACGCTGGGGTGGGATAAAATAATGTATTTTCTTTTAAAGAAATGCCCCAAGTTGTGGGAACTATCCGGACTTGGCAGGCTGCTCCCAAGGCATTTGCTGTTTGTTTACCTTGGGACTGGCTGCCCCTGGCAGTTGTTACCATCAGCCTCCTTTCTTATCTGTTCTTTTCTATAATAAACACTGGAGCAAAGGTTTGGAATTAGTCACTTCTGAGGCACTGCTAGTGTCCCTTTCCAGCTTCTGTCTTATTGTCTCGTTTAAGGACTCCTGAGCCCTTTGCACTTCGTTCTGGGCCTCTTGGTTTGCCCCTCTTCTCATTGCACTGAGATAGCAAAGAGTTCTTTAAAATTCCTACTAGGTGTGTCATCCCCAGGGCTGCAGCATCCCAGGAAACATCCTGCCCTCGCAGGGTGCACTCACACTGCTCTCTGTAGCTGTGTGCTACAGAGATTTTTTCTAGCTTCACTTACCTCATCCAATGGATGGGTTTGATGAGTGTCTGATGCCTGTTCAGATGAAGAGCCCACAGAGGCAGTGTCAGGGTCCTGAGAGCATTCCAGAGGCCTGGCACCGTGTCCTGCTCTTCGGTACAGTCAACCACAGGGCAGTTGGTGGTTTGAGAGAATGCAAACACAGACAGCACCTCCAGAACACAGGAGTGTGGTCCTCATCCGGAGACTGAGTCATTCCTACTGCGTTGCTTCCACTTAGAAATTTCCTGGTGATCTCGAAGCATTGGCCTGACATGATCCTGCTTCTGACAGTACTGTAGGAAAGGCAGTAATGAACAGCTCAGGGTGCAAGGATTTCTCTCTCCCTCTGGTCTCATCTCACTTAAAAAATACACAGAGCTCTGTATTTCGCTCCACACATGCAAATTCAGTTTCCTGTCTACCCTTGCTCTGCCCATTGGAAGCCAGTCATGCTTCCCCACGGGACAGCCTGCCAGGTCAATGCCACTTGATGTACAACATATCTCAGTGCTGCCTTTGGAAATGGCCGGGATGGCAGCATGGGATCAGGATGGGAGAACAGCCCACGTACACCTCCCAGCAACACAAAGGCACCTGGTGGGGATGCAAATCTGTTAAGTTCTGTCTGGATTTGCTTTGGTGGATGCTTGAGCACGTCATTCTCCCCTTGCCATAATATTCCCTTCTCTCTTATGCCATTAGCACCATAATGATTTATAGCTGAAGGAGAAAACTTTGACTCTGGATCTGTTCCTGTGGTGGGATGGGTTTCTTGCAGTAGGTGGGGGACACAACCTCCCTGCTTTCATTTTGGAAGGCTGAACTGAGGGCTTAGTTGTGGACTGCACTGTTTGACCAACATTTCACTTTACTGTATTGAGCAGGTCGGGGCAGAATTTTTCTTTCTTGCAAAAACACATTCAGTAAAAAAAAATTAAAAATCCAACCAAGCCTTTTGTTAAAATATAGGAGGCTTGGGCAATTTCTGAGCTGTTTCTTGACACCAGGTCTAGGTGTGACAGAAAAATGGACCACACTGATTTCGTTCAAGCGCTCCAGAGGTTGCAGATCGGAGCAGGCAGATACCCTGGGGTGAGTCGTGCTTACCTGAGTGCCCTTTGTGCTGGTGCTTGTGATGATGAACGGGAGGAAATTCCTGCCCAAGAGCATAAACAGGCAGCAAGTCCTATAACTGTCCTGCGCCCTTACAGTCCTGAGGTGTGGAATGAAGCTGGTGATAGCTGGTGTTAGTGGATATGCTAGTGTCAGACCCTCCTGATACCTGTTTTGGGGAGAGGTGTGTTGATTTTTGGCTGGGAGGAGCTGCAGACAGCATCCCCGTGGTTACTCTGATGTGCTGGAGGAGGCTGTAACCCTTGTTCGGGGTGGCAGGGGGCTGCCAGACAGGCTCACCTGTGGTGTGTGAGTGAAAGCCGTGCCTCACACCTCCTTTCCTCAGTTCCACGTCGCTGGGTCAGCCCGAAGGCAGCGTTCCCTGTCCCTGCAGCGCTGACACAGCCCGTGTCCGGAGCCTGGGAACACCGTCCTGCCCTCCCGGCTCTTCCCCCGGGCTGCGGTGCCGGGAGGTCTCTGTGTGCTCCGCTAGACACTGAACCAAACAACCAATAAATCTCCTATAAACCAAGGAGTAACTTGTTTTGGTTACCAGGGAGATTGCCAAGTGCAAATTCAACCTGAAATAGCGATGAGCTCATCCCTGGAGCAGCGTCGGTGCCTGAGCCGGAGCAGCCGGATGGAAATGGAGCCAGCGCCAGGAATGTTGTCTGCTCCACCGACATTTGGATGCTGCGTGAGCTGTTTTGCCAAACAGCTTTTGCCTTGTAAATGAGATCGTGCAGGGGTTGGTGCGGGAAGCTGGCTGCTGAGCCAGGGCTTTTACAATTCCTGGAAGCATGGCAAGGACACTCCTGAGTCTGTGGGCTGCAGAGCCCTGGGCTCAGTTGAGATGCTGCAGAGGTGGCCTCCTCTGCCATCTCCCATATCCTGGAAACTTCTCCCTGTGAAAGGCGTGTAGGGAAAACTGAAATGCTTAACTTGTAGATAAGGGCTGATTCTAAGCAGCCAGTTAGACAGGTGTACTGCCAGGCAGAGCCTCTCCCTGCTGCTGCTCCAGGGGCTGGAGCAAGAGCTTGG
Source organism: Atrichornis clamosus (assembly GCA_013400975.1). Taxonomy (NCBI): domain Eukaryota; kingdom Metazoa; phylum Chordata; class Aves; order Passeriformes; family Menuridae; genus Atrichornis; species Atrichornis clamosus. The sequence continues at coordinate 67,511 of WBMZ01013222.1, read as the reverse complement.
AAAAACTTCACCCTCCTCTGCAATATTCCTGGAACGGGAGCTTGCAAATTTGTCTCTGGCATTATTTCACTCTGAAGTGTCCCTGGTTTAAGGAGGATTTTTGGAGTCACCTCCTGCCAGGGTGGCAGGAGCAGCTGCTGCAAGCAGAAATGTCTTTTCTGAGGTGATGGAGGTTGGGGCTGGAGGGGCTCTCGTGGGGTGCTGGCTGTGCCTTGGAGAGGCTGCATAAGGAGGCTGTGCTGCACTCTGTCTGTGGCAGCCCAGGCAGGGCTCCCATAACATCATGCACCTTTCTTTGCTAAGGCAGAGGTGTGGCCAGATACACCTGCATTCAATGAATTTGCATTTTCAGAAGAAATACAATTTTTAACTAAAAAGGTCTGTAGGAGGAAGTACTGCACCCCAGGGTACTGCAGGGGCAGGCTGACAAATATGGCAGTGGTCTCTGCTGCTCCCTTTTCTTGAGCTTTGCTCTAAATTGCTAAATTATCAAATACATGAAATTATGTAGAAATACATGAGAACATCATCTGGCAGCTGTCTCGATGAAGCAATGCATGAGCCCCTTACCAGAGGCCCACTGATGGATTTCCCTAAGTCTTTCAAGACATAATTACCAGTGACTGAAAACAGGGAAAAATTATCCACAGCACAAATGCAAACAAAAGCTAAGCCCCTGAAAAGTAATCTGTGAACCTACTCACATGATGCAAAAACATGATCCTTTTTTAGGATTAACCTCATGGCTTTGTGGAACAAGGGATGAAGGTTGCATCTATAAAAAGAGATCAGTTTCAGCAGGGGTATTTTGTATTTTGGAAGTCTTTTATTATAATTTTATAAGCATGGGATGATCTGTAAAATTATGTGTTCTTGCAAGTCCCTTTCCAGACTGTGGGTGGATTTTTTCCGCCTTCTTTCTGGACCCATGTGGGAAATACTTTTGTGATGTGACCGAGTCCCTGAGCTTCACGGGCAGCTCTCAGAAGCACCAGTGCATTCAGCCATCTGCTTTAGGGAAGGGCTTCAGGAAAACCTGGTTCTTGGAGTAGCTTGGCATTTGAAAGAAGGTGATTTGAATGTGAGGACTTAGAGCTGAGTGAGACAGACATGAGTTCACCTTGAGCTGAGAGAGAGCAGGGTCTCAGTGGTGTGCCTGGGCTGTCCCAGGGGCTGGGTTTGAGTCCATGTGACTCCCTTGTGTATCATAGCCCCGTGCCCTGGCCACTGTGTCCCCAAACTGCCCATAACTGAGCTGGGCAGGATGCTGAAAACCTTTAAAACCTTCAAATGCCACTGCAGCCAGCATTTTATCTTCTGTTTTCAGCAGCTCTTTGGAGATCGGACACTGCCTGTCTAACCTGAATCGTTTGCATGTGCTGTCTGATGGTGCCTGCGTCACCTCTTTTCTGTGGGGTGCAGCAGCGATGTTAATGTTCGGGAGCAGGACAGGCATCCCTGCAGGTCTTCCCCATGTCCTCCCCCAGTGTTTTACCCATTTGGTAGCAGGGTGTGTTTGCTTTTTGGCTGTCTCTGTGTGACTAAACCCATTCCTATACTTCGCGGATCCAGGACCAAGCCTAACCTTGCTCAAAGCAGGCAAGGTTTGCTACAAGGCTTGCTCTAGCACAGCTGAGAAGAGAATTTGTCTCAAGGGGTGTAACTTTGCCAAAGGGACAGCAGCGTCCTTGCTATGCCGGAAAAGCCCTTGAGGATTTGTAAACCTCACCCTTTCTCCATTGTCCTGCAGCATTCCCAGAGGGACAGGGATGCTTGTGGGCTCTCATGCAATGCGGTTGCACAAGCTGGTTTTAAAAGAAAGCAAACCACTGTTTCACATCTGCTTTAGCTTTTTGACAGTTTTCTCTGGCATTTGTGTGCAATTAGCACAGCTTTTCTGTCACATGGGGCCCATCCTTTAAAAGATGGATTTGGACAGGAGTTGGAGAGCTTGCAGGGACTGTATTGAGAAGGTTTGCTTCTCTGTGCAGACTGTGTTGCTCATTGTCCCTGAATTTATTGTCTCTCTGCTACTTAGAAAAGAAAACAAAATCCTTTTTTTGGGCCTGGATCTGGCCCCAGAGTGGGGATGGCTTAATCAAACACATAAGTGCTTGTACCAACACCAGTTGTTTTATTTATCTGTTTAAAATCAAACACTCTTCTAAGTATCTCAATTTTCTTATTCCAAAGTTTGTGTTTAATGAATGTACCCACCCACACACTTTGCCCATCACTCCAGGAGTCAGCACTGATAGAAATGCTGTAATGTGCAGTGCTGCTGTGAGACCCTTGGAGGAGCATGGGAGGAGGGGAGACCTTCCCTCGGCTCCAACTGCCTGGCCCTGGCCCTGTGGAGGTGGAGGATGAGGGTATTAAATTTAGCAGTTTAAGTAACCTCAGTTTAAGTAACCTCACCTCCCCCCCCTGCTTTGGTCCAAACTGTTTCTTACCAAATATTAGTCTACTGACCTTAACGTTTCCAAGACACTAAAAGAACTCAAATTTTGCTAGGTTACCAAAAAACTAGAGTGGGAGTGTGTTGGGGTAGGAGAATTCCCCTTCCCCTCTCCAAAACAGGCTCTGCCCTGCAGATAATGACACTCAGCTGGGATACCACAAACCAGGGCAGGGCTCTGAAAGCCATTCTGGACTGGGACTCTGGTTTTGGCTGAAATTGAAACCTAACCCTAATGAAAGGTTTAAAGATATCTGTTCCTTTTTTTAACATTTGAAGCTGTGTTTTCTAACAGACCCCACAGGGAATTTCCTGTGTAGTCCTTGCCCAGCTCTGATCTGACATATTTCCAGAGAGACTTGGGATCCTTATCACTTTATGAAAAATGAGATTTACATTCCTGTATCACACAGACACTTTGAAAATATTACCCCTGACTCCAGAGAAATGGCTCATACATTTTAATGCCGTTATTAGAAATTGAATTGACAACACTTATCCTCAGTGGAAATTGCTGTGCAGCTCGGGGGGAAAATGTACAGAGAGCACTGGTGGAGACTTCAGAGAGCTTTTGTCATCCTGAGATGTCTGTGCTTCTGCTGCAGTGTGACTGCTGAATGAGAAAAGCAAGGTTTGATACAGGCCAGAGAAAGGGGAAGGAGCAGATCTGTGGGCCAGCAGCATGGGCTGAGACAGCAGCGGGGCTCAAGGCATCCCAAAGAGCTTCTGAACTGAAAGGGAGAGCACAGTGGTGGGGAAGCATGGGCTGCTCTGGCCTGTGTGTCCCAGGATGCTGTGGAGATGTTGCAGAGAGGTGTTTTATTTGCTGTTTCAGTAAGTATAGAGGAAGTGAGCTGGATAAGTGCTGGCTTAAACTGGCACGTGAGTGAAGTGCTGCTGAGGTGCTCAGGTGAAAGATGCCCTTTGGAGGAGAAGCAGCAAGGAACTGCAACAAAGAAACCCACTCAAAACAAGCTGCTTTTAGAATAAAACTCTTTTAATGGTAAATGAGCTTGCAAGAACTGGCCAATCTCTGCTGCTTTCAGAGGATGTGGCCTTTGAGGAGCATTTCACATTGGGCTGCAGGGCATTGGGGCTCTGGAGCCTCTGAGCTGGGAGTTCTTGTTCCTGAGAGTGGAGAGAGGAAGAGGGACACAACTGGCAAAATACCCTTTGATCAGGGCTCTGTGCTCTTCTGGAAGTCCTGCTGGCTTCTCTGCTTTTGCCTGAGTCCTTCGAGGTCAGTTTGGGAAAGACCAGCCAAGGGAAGTTCAGTAGGCTCAGTGCAAGTGGTCTCCCAGTCTGGCAGCTCCAGCTTCTCTGCAGAAGGAGAGGCAGAGCCTGGCTGAGCAGTGATGTGTGGTGCTCAGATGAACAGGGCTATCACGGGAGGCTTGGTGGGCTGATCTGCCGAGTGTGAACGTGAATGGTGGCTGAAGTCAACCAGCTGAGCCTGGGCAAAGGGGAGGGAAGGTTAAGTGGCATCTGTTTGGGCAGAGGAAACGTGGGAGAGCTCAGGACCAGAGCAAGGTGTCCTAGAAGGTGAAGGTGCACCATGGCTCTGTCTGGTGAGTGAGCAGGAGCTGGAGTGAGCAGCCTCTCACCTGCTCCTGTGGCTGTTGCTGTCGTGGAGCACATCCCCTGGCACAGCCAGCGAGTCCCTGTGTGATGTGGTGCCAAAGAAGCACTCGTGAATCTGAAGCCACTCCAAGGTGAAGAGTTTCCACTTCTCCTGCCCTTGTTGGTGCGACGTGGCCCAGCCTGGCCAAGCCTTTGTGATGAGTATTGGGGTGCAAGGAAGTTGAGCCCTTCTTCCATTTTAAAATGCAGCTGGAAGTTAAATCAATCCTTCCCAAAGCAGAGGTTTATGAAAATAACTCTTGTGACTAATCCAACCCCTTAGGCCTCACTGGAGGAGACTTTGCAGCTTTGTTTTTCCTTGTAAAGAATGCTCAACATATGTCCTGACAATTAGTCAGAGTGCCCAAAAATACCCATCAGCCCTGCAAACTGATCCCCTTCAGCTCTTGGAGCCAAGACAGACATGGGGTTATGCACTGTGGGGCTTTGGGAAAGGTTATTTTTAAAATGGCACATAACAAGGGTGATTTGGTCCTTTCAGCCACCAGCTCTGGCTAACAACTGAGGGTGCAGACAGCCAAATGTTAATCTTGCTTGAGGCAACTGTCCTGTGCCCAGGGCATTGGGCTGCTTCTGCTAAAACCGTGTGCCAGGGCTGGCTGTGTCAGCTCTATATCAGTGCTGAGGGCACGGCCCTACGGCCTGTGCCAAGTCCGGGCACTGCTTTGATGGTGTCCTGGATGCCAGGGAGTCTTCCCAGCTGGCATGCCAATGCTTAGAAGGGCATGTCCTCATCAAAGAGGTGGCCTGTCTTCATCCTTAGCCAGGCAGCCCTTTCCTGAGGGCTTTTGCTTTACCCTTCTCTGACCACCTGAGCTGAAGTGTTCTATCCTCAGTGTCTCTCACATGCTGAATTTCTGGAGGATGTTTTGCCAGAATCATGATCCATCCACAAACAGCTCTTTCTTCTCCTCCCCTGAAAATCAAGCTCTGTAAGGTAAAACATCAAGGCTCCTTGGTCCTGCAGAGCACTGCTGGTGTGGGGTTTTGGCTTGGCCACTGCCCTGTGGAGGCAGGGGATGAAGGTCTGCGGAGCTGCCCAGCAGCTTCCCAGGAACATGATGTTTTGCTAGGAAACATCACACTGAAAGCAGTCAGAGCCTGCAGCATCTACTTTGAGTGTCTTCCTCGCTGCCAGGTCTTGTTGAACGAACGCAGGAGGGTGTCAGGGCAACAGCAAACCCAAGAAGGGGACACTGGAGGGCATTTGTCGTAGCTGATGCCTGGGTAGCTGCTAATTTCTGACTCCTAGTGGGTAGGTCTCCAGGGAATGACCCAGCTTTCAAGCAGTGATGCAAACTAGTAGCTGAACTCCCTTCCGTGTACTCCACAGTGAGCTGTTTAACCTCACTGGGGCACAGCATTGCCCGGCCAGCTGCCGTGCTCACAAGAAGGAATTGAGAGCAATTAGAAGTGCAGAGAGCCTGGTGGGTGCTGTGAAATGTTATTTCAGTGATGGCTCACTCACTACTTGGTGAAGCCCCAACATGAGCATTTATTGTGTGGGAATGCTGGGATTATGTTGCTGTGCCTGTTCCTCACACCTCATCTGTCCGGGGAAAGACTACTGTGCTCCCTGGCTGGATCACTGTGGTATTTACTTGACAGGAACTGGACCTACTTTTCTCAGCTCTGAATCCAGGGCTAAGCCATGAGGGGAAAGCTGTGACTGGCAAATGTTTGCCTCCTGTTTGACTCCACTGGTCATTCCTCCTGCACGTGAGTGCATCTAAACTTGAACAAAGAAAGACGCAAAGTTGGCCAAGATGGCCCTAAGGAGCTCTGCTGTCCTAAGCATGGGGCTTTTGGGGTAATAAGTTGAGGAATAACTGAGTTGTGCAGCCTGGTTGGTCCCACAGCTCCTCCCAGGACCACATCACCTGGCGGGAGTGGCTGAGAGGCACCACAACCTGGCCACAGCTCTGCTGGGTGGGTCTGTGCATGACCCTGCTGTAAGGCTGCTGGAGAGGAAGAGGTAAATGCAGTATTTGAGGCTTTTTAGCTCAGTTATGGGCTGGGTGCTCTTATGAGGCATCAGACTCAGCTGAGTCTTAGCAGTACATGTGGATCTTTCTCCCATGAGGAGCAAAGGAAGTCTTTGTGTCCCCTTAGGGCTGGCTGTTGTTCATGGGCACGTTCAGACCTGTTGTTTTCATGTTGCAGTCCATGAAGGAGGCTGTGGGCAGCCTGCTGAGCCTCCAAGTCCACTGCCTGCACACTCACAGCTCCTCTCTGCAGTGTGAGCTGAGGCAGAGGGTGATGGGAGACAGGGCTGGGAAGAGAAACACGGCCCAGGTTTCACTGAGTGCATTTAACACGAATACATTTGTCTTTCTAAGAGGTTTAAAAAAATTTTCAGCTTTTTGGAACTGTCCTTTTTATGAGCTTGTACTGAAGGTCTAAATCTGACTGCTGGCACTACAGCAGGCACTCACCATCCTTGCTGCTGGAAGATACAGCCTTGGCATCTTATCTGTAATGCAGGAAAGAGACACAGGGAGGAGGGAGCAGGGATAGCAAGAAGTGGGCTTTCTTGTGCAGTTGATTCAAAGCCAGCCCTGCCCAGAACCTGCTTCAGCCTCTCCTCTCCCCAGTCCTGGAGCCTGTGTGTACTGGGGCTGCTGCCATGGAGCTGTTCGGTGCCTGTGTCCCAGCACGCTGCCACAGCCAGGATGGGGATCGGGAGCTGAACAAAGCCTTGGGACTACAAAGCAGCTCCTGATTTATGTGCGGACATTCCCCCCCAGGCCTCAGTGTTACTTGGCTCTCAGCAGCAGCCAGAGGTCTGCCATGTCAGCAACAGGTGATGGAAGAAGTGCCAGTCAGGAGCGTGTGTGGAGGGGAGCCACAGAGCAGATGGCAGCAGGGAAGTAAATTTGGAGCTGCCATGGGAATAGTCCTGGAAACAGTCCAGCCTGTGGATGGAGGCAGATGGGGAAAAACTTGGTTTTTATCTCTTCCTGGTTTTGCTTTTTCAGGTGCCTTTATTTCCAGCTCTGTTATCTCTTGACCATTCCTTCCTGCCTGTTACTACAGCCTCATCCCTTTTTGTCTCTTCTTATCCTGCCTTCTTTTCCGCCTTTTGTTTCTGCTCACACTATATCTGAGTTTATGAAGGGTTGCCCACCCTGTGTCCCCTTACAAATCTACTCCCAGTTTCTCTATCTCCACAGCTGATCCCAAAAGCTTTCCTTGGCCCTGAAAGGCCCAGCACACTGAGCTGACCCAGCTGTGAGCAGGAGTTCAGCATGGAAGAATTGTGCCTTTGCCACATGTTACTCATTTCCTTCTCTACCATCCCCTCTGAGCTGGTACCCTGAGGGCACCTGGGGCTCACCTGGTGCCTGGTGTGTTCATCCCCCTGTCACTGCAATGGTGTCCTTGCTGGTTTTGCTGTGGATGTGGGTTCATCCCAGGTGTCTCTGCCTTGTGTTCCCACGAGTGCCTGTGGGGTGCTTCAGGGGAGTGGAGGCACATCCTTGTACACAGGGCTGGATTTGAAACCTCTGGAGCAGTTTTGGGATAGTTCAAAGAGAAACTGTCCCGTTTTGAAAGGACTAGGTGGGAAATCCCCATTTTGGTTCAGGTGTGATCCTGTCACACAGGGTCCCTGGCTGGTGGGGAGCAGGGACCATCCCCTGGCAGCCCTCTCCACATGGTCTGCAATCACTGCTCTGCTGTGCCTTCTGCCAGTGCTGGGAGCAGGAACATGTTGGATACTCAGTGCTTGGAGAGCTTGGTCAGCCCCGGTGTCAGTCCTGGTGCCAAACCTGCCCAGCATTTTTGTGGCATTGGGGGCTGCTGCCTTTTCCATCTTGCTGATGAATCAGCCACAATTGCAAAGATGAGTTTTTCCTTGGAGAGAGCTGTGCCCTCTTCCCTCTTAAACCAAACTCCCTTATAGGTTGTGTTTCTGTAAACTCTGTCTTTATGTTAAAACAAACAAAAGTTTAAAAAAATTGTTTATTTTCTGCCTCAGAAGAGCCACGGAAGTTTATAACTGAGGTCTGCAGTAGTTTGGGCAGAAGGAGTGTTCTCTGCTGTGGGAGGACACGTGCATGTGATCTGAGAGATTTAAAATAAAACTTAAAAAAAAATTGATCTGCCCGCAGTACAGGAAGAATAGGAAGCAACGTGGGACTCTCATTTTGTGAGGAGCCTGGTGAATGGCAGTGTGCTTTTCTGTGCAGGTGCACTGTGCAGTGCTAACAGCGTATGGAAGGAGGTATGGAAGCAGGAGGTACAGCATTAACTTAAGAGGTGCACAGGTGCTCTGCTGCTGGTATTTACTGCTGCTTTCTTTGATGATGGTGACTAATAGTTCATCAATGCCTCGGTTAGAACAGCTCTCTTTAGAACTTTCTGCCTGTTGAGTGACAGCAGGATGTGTGAGCAAGCTGAGAGACCCAGACCTTTTCTGGGAGGATTCTTAGGGCAAGAAAATACTCTGGAAACCACAACGTGAATCATTTGTTTATCCAAGTGGATGACACTATGTCCCAGCCATGCTGCTTTGCAGTCGGACCCGCTCGGTGGGATCACTGTGTCCGGGGCAGCTCCCTGGAAAACCTACAGGACAGGTTTAATGTTAAAAACATGACATCCCAAGACTGCTATGCCCTGCTGTGCGCTCACTGGTGTAATTGTGACACTCTTCCCTCTGGGACTTGTGGGGGCATGGTGCGCTGAGGAGGGCTCAGGCAGGGCTGGCACACCTCCATTCTGGGGCACTCTCTCTTCTTCCTGAAGGTGTGTGCTCCCTGACCCATGTCACAGGGCAAGGATGTCCCTCCTTGGCACTTGTGCTACACCTGCAGCACCCCTGTGTTTAATCACCTGGGCTTGTGTGCATGAAGAGGGGCTTGGGAAAGAGACGGGAATCGTCCAAGGTCATCTGGTTAAAACCAGCCAAGAAACCAAGAGCAGAAGTAAGGGTTGTTCCTCAGCCCATTCCTGCTGTGCTGGACCAGGAGGCCACGAATTCAAACAAAATGGCCTTTTCATTAAGAGATTGCTCTGGGGGATCAGCAGAGGCTTTGCAGAGTGAGGTGTGCCAGGGAGCTCCGCGGGCATCAGCAGCTCTGGGTCTTCCTCCTGTTTGGCCAAGCTTTTCTCCTCCCACCTCTTGTAGCCCAAGCTGTTGTGGTGCTGCAAACACACGTGTGTTTGTGCACATGAAATGCTGTGATGCCCAAGTGTCTGTCCCTGCTCTCCACACCCCTCTGCAGCTGCCAAACTGCTGCTGATTGCAGCCACCTCCGGGTGGGACGTGGCAGCTGTTGGCACTGTGCAGCAACTCTTCCATCATTTGGGATGGGAGCAAAGGCTTCTACTGGAAATAGCAGGGTATTCTGGGGGAAGTAGGAAATGACTGCTGGGTGGGAGGGTGCCAGAGCTTTGTGTAGGGAACTAGAAAAGAATCAGAACGGTTAATGGTGCAAACTCTATGTGCATTGCCAAAAATGAACTCATGTCTGTAAATATTACACTGCACGCAGGAAGATTAGCACAGGAAAATACCAGTTGTTAGGGTTCCTGTTGCCATCTGAATTATGCAAACAATTTGCTGGAGTTCATAGATGAGCTGGGGCAGAATAATGTTGGGTTTTTCCTCGCCAGAGTGTTTCAATGCATTAGTATTTTAGCACGTTTCCCAGCCTCACTCTGCTACACAAGCGGATTCATGCTGTGCCCTTTTGGAATGGCATGTTGTCAAAAGTGGCCTTTTCCAGGCCACGTTGGAAACTTGGAGATGTTGGGATGCTGGTGAGATGCTGACTTTGTGCATGTGCTGCCTGGGGGCCCTAAGATGGGTGTGAAGGCTCAGGGGCTCACCAAGCCCAGCGCTGAGGCTGGAGGCCGTGCACGTGTGCGTGGCTGAGGAGCTCTTGGGACCTCTGCAAGTGGGAAGCAGAGATGTTCCTGGCTGTAGCAGGGCTGCTCTTCAGAGGCCACACAGCACCACAATGGGCTCCCTGGAAGGAATGATAAACATTGGCCCTTCCCAGTGGCTGTCAGGGAGGTTCAGTGACTTTCCCACGGCCGTGCAGTGCGTCAGTGGGAGGCAGGATTAGCAGCTGGGCGTCCCTGGCCCCCGGCCCTGAGCCTGCGCCCACATCAGTTGCATAACCCAGAGTGAGTGCGGGGCTGTGGAGCTGCTGCAGCCTGGGGTCCCCACGGGGGTGAACCCCGAGCCAGAGCTCCCTTCACTGCTGCTGTGGCTTGGGTAGAAATAGGTTTGTTGGAGCCATGGAGCTGGGATCTTCCGGGGAGCTTTGTGGACACCTGAGTAAAGAGGACAGAGGTGTGAACCAGTGCCCTCTAAAGCCACTTCAGATGCTAGAGAAGCCCTGTATCATGAAACCCATCTTTCTAAGTGCTGCTATTCTGGGATTTGTTCACTTTGAAGAGTTAATGCTGTGAGCTTCCTTAGGGTCAAAGCTGGGGGAGGACCAGGAATGGCAGCTTTACTAGCAGTAAAGCTTCAGCATGATCTTCATGTTGAGAGCAAGTCCAACCACCCATGAATGTATCTGCTGCTACTTTTGTGGGCTGTCACCTGAGTTCCAGGGGTACAACCACATCCTTTCTGGGCCCTGCAACCAGAAGACAGCCCCTTCCTGGCTCCTGGAACTGCAGCCCCACTGGCCACCAAGAGGGCTGTGCCCCCTCTGCCTTTCAGCCATGGCACAGCAGCACTAATGTTGGGTCTGTAATTTAGCTCAGGACTGATATGAGACATAATCTAAAGCCAAGGCCAAATAGTACCAGCATGGGGTCAAGTTCATGAGTTCATTCTGCCTTTGGGACTAATTTGGATGCTGAGTAGCTGGGCAGGTATTTGACTGTTGCCTACAGAGACCTAGAGGTCTCAGGATCCTATTCTTCTCCCTCGGATCACCTAAAATGGTAAGAATTTTCCAGGGGGATTAAGGTTGTGATCTCTGGGGAGGGGAGTGGACATCTGGTAGGAGTCCTGTCCATATTAATAGCCTCCGTTTAAATGTATGTTATCAAAAGGGGCAGCTCCTTATCAGCCAAGAGACTGTGAACTGCATTACCTGAGGGGCTGCTGGTGACTTGGGGCTGCTGACCATGGCTTTCCACAGGCACACAGGTAAAGCGGATGTGCTGCCAGGTGTTGTGGGAGTACGCCTGGTAAATGGGCAGGAAGGTTTTGCTAAAGGGCTCCTGTGCCAGGGAAATAACTCTTTAGAATGCAGTCTGCAACCTCAGCAATCTCCAGCTCTAACTCCTGATGGCAAATGGGCTGATAACTGGTGTGGGGGTCTGGCCCTGCAGCAGGCTGGTGGTGGTGGTCTCGTTTATTTTGTAAAATGTATCGGATGGTAAATGTTTTTGTACCTGCTGCTGTGGCAAGGCTGGGGCTCAGCTGTTATTTGAGGGAGACTTGGTGAAAATGGGAGACAACGCTCCCTGTTGCAGCAGGTTTATTGCGGCGAGCAGGGGAAAGCAGAGCAGAGGGGAGGCCCAGCGTAAACCCAGATGGTTTGCTCTGCTCTGGTGGGAAGTTTGTAGTTACTCCCTCTTCCTTGTGTTGTAGTTCGGATGGGCTGACCCTCACCAGTGATAGGAAAATGTCAACTTTTCCACTAACACTGGCAGGAATCTTCAGATCATGTTTTACGTGGCCCCATGACATGCAGATGTGTGGTGTCTTCCCATCCTGACTAATCTCCTCTAGCCCTCCAGCTGAAGACAGTCAGAAGTTCTTTGGGACTATCTGGCCCCCAGAAGCTGTTTCTGTGCATGTGCAGCGTGTGTTCACAGCCCTACACCAGAGTACAGTGGCAGTGCCATTGCACCTCTGGGTGAGACACGGCCCGAGGGCTGGATGTGCCTGGGGAGAGGGTGGCAATCAAAGTGAGCTGCTGCACGCCGGGAGCCGGGCTGCTCGGGAGACTGGGGAACATAGAATCTCCTCAAAACTGGGGAGAAAAGGCACAGTTTGCTGCTCAGTTTCCTGCTCAGCCTCCCAGGACAAGGCACACACGAGGCTGCTTGCACGGCACGTAACTGCTTAGGATTTGCTTGTGTGCTGCAGATACACATTAAGGGTACTGTTCTGAGTAAAATCTGACTTCTGTGGTATCATTTGATGTAAGAAGATGGGGTTTTTTTTAACTTCAGCCCACAAGACTGACTAATGCTGTAGCATCCTTTCCTTATACGCCCGGCTATATCTTTGTTTTCTTTCTCATCTTCCTCAGGGAATGCTCCCTGTGGCAAGGGCTCGTGGACTTGATGTGTTGTAATATAAAGTACTGAAGTGTGTTTTGGGCAGATGCTGAGGTTGGAGTGCTGCTGCCAACAGGGCACAGCATGGCATTTGCTCCTGCAGCCCCCTGGGAGCCCCAGGACAGTGGTGGGGGTTCCACAGTGCCTGCTCAGCGTGGGGCTGAATCCTCCAGAGCAGGAGGAAATCTCACCTTTGTCTCCTGGGAGCACCTGGGTGGGCATCCCGCTGCTGAGGTGGGGCAGACCAGTGCATGGCTGGGAATGCAACAGAGGAGTCTCAAAAGTAAAAACTAAGTGCAGCCACAGAGTTAGTTACTGAACAGGACTCTTGGCTTAGCTGATTTGGTTCGTTTTGAAAGGTTTGGACTTTGCTGCTCAAACTCTGCCTAAAGCGCTCAGCTTAACTTGAGGCAGTGGTGCCTTGTTGGCCTTTGCTGAGCTCTGCGTTGAGTGCCAAAGCAGCCCCTGGGGGAAGTGTTTGCAGGGCTTAGGCAGTGGTTTTCAATAAATAGCACGTCCCTGCTTCCATGGGGAACTGTGAAGCTTTAATAATGATTGGGATGTGCTCAGACGTGGTGGCAATAGGACCGTAGGGAATGTTTCTGGCAACCGCCTGAGGAACTCGGAGCTGTTCTTGTTCTAAATAAAGACGCTTCCATTTTATCAACAGAATAATTTTTGAATTATAGAGTATGAGACTCGCACGTGCTCCAGCCTGGCAATGGGAGAGCACAGCTCTGGTACTCTCAGCCCTCCAGCAAAAGCGACCTGCAAGAGAAGAGATTTCTTTCTTTCTTTCTTTCCTTGGGCTTTGCACAAATTTGTAGCCCAGGGCATTGTGCCAGTGCAGTCCTGAGTGTCACTTTGCATTTGGGATTAACAGGACCCTTCTTTTAGGGGTTTCCCTGATATTTATAGCAAACCATGCGACATTGCATAGAGGAATGCTGAGAATAGTAACTCAGGTGACAGAGCAGGGGTGCCAGGACTGAGCTGAAACAGGCAGGTGTAGCCAGTGCCTGGCAGTGTGGGGGCTGTGTACTCAGTCTGCTGAGAAAAATAAAACTAATGGAGAATTAAAAAGCAATTGCTCTTTTTCTTCCATATGCAACTGTGTGTAGGGCAGAGAGTTAACATCTCCAGCCTCATCTTCTTTCTTAAGTAGCAGAATAATCTGTAAAGTGTAAGTACAGTTTCTCATGTTGTTTTTAGAGACCACACTTCAAGTTCTTCCTTGGTGGTTTATCACATTTAAACATATTCCTCAGAGACATTAACACATATCCTGTGCTAAGTGCTTTGCTTATCAGCTGTGCTTCAGCTTTCTTTGCTGAATGCTTTGGCTTCATTTGTTGTGCAAAGCACTGTGATGCTGCTGAACGGGGGTGAACCAGCCCGGGGTGATGGGAGACAGGAACCCAGGGAGAGGCAGGGGCTTGTGGATGCAGTAGCTGTTGTGGGGTGGCGTCTCTGTGGTCTGCACCCTTCCGTCCCAAAGCTGGCCGTGCTGCAGGGTGCAGATGCAGCCCTGACCCTGGGTCAGCCCTGGGGCTGCTCGGGGTTGGTACCGCTTGAGCTGTGTGGGAACCGCTGTGGCCCAAGTGTCTGAGATCTCTGAAGGATGGAAGGTGTGTGGTTGTCCAAGGGCTGAGGTGCTGTTTCTGAAAAGTAGAAGATGCTTTCAGGGTATGAGTGGAGAATGGCATCTCTGTGGTCAGGTAAATGTTAGGGTTGTATTCCAGTGGGTCTTTGTGCCAAATACCCTGATACTCGAGAAGGCCACTGGCCTGGCCTTCTGCCCTCAAGCTGTAGCCAAATCCGTCAGGGAGCTACATTTAGAGAGCACCCTGCCAGGGCTGGTGGGACAGGGACACCTTGCTTAGAGGGGGATTAGTTTCTGGAAGTATAGCTGTATTTTTCTTCATCTCTTATGGAGGGTCCTCTAGGCTATTTAAGGGTAGGCGTGTTCTGCATTTACCCTGTCCCCAGCTGTCTGTGCTCTCTGTTTTCACCTGCTTCTCTCCAGCAGAAAATCTGCTGCACATGCCTGGGTGGGAGAATAGTTCCAGCCTGTCCATACTTTTCCTCTGCTTTCTAAATCCCATTCTGTGGCCTCAGAGTCAAGCTGATGTGGGGTTTGGATCCGTGCACGTCCTCAGGGTACGTGCTTCTCCTGGGGCTAAACAAGAGATATTTGACAGCTCGGAGGTGCTGTAGTCTGGTGTAAAGGTACAGCCACAGAAACTTGTGTTCACACGACTTTCAGGCTAAAACATCTGCAAGTACCATTCTCATTTTAAGCATAGCAGTGTGACAAGAAGCACAAGGGTTCATTGCTTTGGGTTTTAGTGGTTAGTTTGGTGAGAGCTTACCCTGCTTTTGGGTTGCTGTAGCAGTGATACCCCTGGTGTGAATCCCTACCCTGTGCTCAGCAGCTGCTGTACCACTCACATGGGAAGTGATGCAGAGGGCACTAAATAAAGACCCCGAGGAATTAATGATTTTTGCATATACCCAGTGTGTCCTTAGTTTCATACCTCACCTACTTTTGAGACTGTAAAAACAGGCCAGTGTTAATATACCTGGAAGTTCTGGAAAGTTAAACTGTGGGGACCTGATTCAGCAGGAGGGTGAACAGGTTATTAAGGAGATAACTCCAAACCCATGACCTGCTGCCAACCAGTCTTTAGAAAGCAGAGCACAGGAAATATCTGCTCTGTTTACCTTCCATGAGAGGGGACAGGAGTGCTGAAGGGAGCAGCTGTAGGATGCTAAATGAAGCTGAGCTCTGAAGTGCTCACAGATGTTTGCTCCACTTGGGGAAAATAATCTGGTGGTCCCAGCACAGCTGCTACTGGCCTGGGGCTCTGCTCTGCCACACATAGGTGGCTTCCAGGGCTCTTGTGCACCATACCCTGGGTGGGCTGCTCCTGTGGGAGATGGTCTGGCTGATGTGGGCTCCTGACATGGCCCAGCTGAGCAGAGCCCACGTGCAGCCAGGACGTTTGCTGGGACAGTGCAACCAGTGCATCTTCATGGCAGGCAAGGAATTCAGAGATGCCTTTTGTGGGTCTAGATCAGGAATTCAGACCCAGTAGTGCTGAGGGCAGAAAGCTTCTGGAAAAGCCGGAAGCAAATTCATGGTCCTGCCTATGTGTGAGGTGGCACGGGGCAGGCAGAAGCTGCCTGTGTGCACACACAGCCCAGCTCTGGGGGCTGCCAGGCCCAGTGTTAATTTGCCTGTGGAGCTCCAGAGCTGCTGTGATAAATGTGTCTCACATTAGCGCGTGATGTGTTACATGGGAACACAGGATTATGTTACTCCCTGAGCCATGCTTTCAAGATTATGTGTTCTGGTTGAAAGCAACCCTAAACCTGAGATCAGGAATGTTTCAATACCATTTGCCCTGGACTCCGTGCAATGGCATTTCTTCCAAATAAAACCCACCTGCTTGCTAGAGCTCTGCAGGCTGGCAGTGGCTCTCATAGTTTCCGTGCTTCCCAGATGTTTATTTCTTTTGCTTGAACAGGTACCTTGCAGCCCTTGGTGTAGTTGTCAGTAGGACACGACCTCTCCTGGCCTTGCCAAGGCAGCATTTCCAGACCTTGGTCCCCTCATAGAGTGCAATTCCTACCAGCTCAGCCCACAGCCCGTTTCTGTAAGTTTTAGGGGAAGGAACAGAGTGTGAACCCAGCCTTCACCTCTCCTGCAGACTCCCCATGTGACGCTTCTCTTTAGGACTCTATTTAGGACTCTCTGTCCTGCTTTCTCAAAGACACATCCTTAAACTTGACCTGGCCTGATGTTTCTGAGAGGGTGACAAAGAGACAGTGAGATGACTCTTGAATTTTAAAATCTGCAAGGTAACAGTGTGAGTCCCACTCTTCCTGAGCCCAGAAGGGGCAGAAAAAAAGCTCTGCTATGATGGCAAAATATTAATTTGCAGGCAGACGCCTCCCCTGGCTTTATCCCCATCTGTGTCAGGCTGTTCCTGGTGTGCTGCAGTGGTCTGGTGAGGTTGGGCCCTGCAGTCAGTGGTAAATCTGGAATTACTGGGATGGGAAAGTGTCCATGAAATCTGTGTGAACAGGCCCTCAGGCCATACCAACAGGGCAGACCCATGAGCATCCTGCGGCTGAGGTGAGCCCAGTGGGGTCCCGCTGACTCTCCTCTGTTCTGAGGGCACAGCCAGCAGTGGCACATCCTCTCTACACCCCAGAACTACCCACCATTGCTTTGGTTTATAAAGGCACACTGTGCTGGGGCTTAGGGCAGCACGGCTGGAATGAGCACTGTTGTACCGCTGAGCTCTGCCAGGAACGGGCTCCAAAGCAGCCCCCAGACTCTAGGGCTGGGTGGGGTGATCTGAGGTGAGGCCACGTGATGGAGGCACTGCAATTTGTTTGGCCTGACACGTCCTCTCCCTTCCTTGCTCTGTGCTGACGCTGCTGCTCTACCAGGAAGAGAGGACATTTCCTCTTGGCAGCCCCTGTTGCCAGACCACGGCCACGTCTCCCGTCCGGTTGCTGATGGTGCAGAAAGTCCAAGGCTGTGTCCCTTGGGGCTGCAGGGCCACGAGCAGCAGGGACAGGGATGCAGCTGCCCCTCTGGGACTTGCATAACCCTTACGCCCCATCCCTGGAAATGTTCCAGGCCAGGTTGGATGGGGCTTGGAGCAGCCTGATCTAGTGGGCAGCAGGTTGCAACTAGATGATCTGTAAGGTCCCTTAGAACCCAAACATTCCAGGATTCTCTGAATGCTGCTGGAGCACTTGCAGCCTCCTTGTAGGAGTGTTGGTGGTTTCTGCCAAGGAAGGGTGTATGGAATGGAGGAAGCCATTAGCAGGAGAATGGGAGTGGAGGATGGGATGGGTGTCTTGGAAGAAAGGGTGAGCGTGAGCCTCTGGCCAAAGTGGAAAATCCTCTGGTCAAGATCCCCCACACCCACTGACAGCTCCCTGGCCACGGTGGAACATCACACCTTGGCAGAGCCTCGCTGGCATGAACTGAAGAAGTATCTAAGTGCCTCTCCATGGAGGGAGATTTGTTCTTGGGTTTTTTTCCCTTATGATTTGATATGTGAAAGCCTGGTGAAAAGAGGCAGCTGGAAGCTGCACAACTATCCAGCACAAAAGGCCTCAGAGGACCGCAGCTGGCTGTGGGTTCAGGCTGGAAACATGGAAACAATTCCACTCTGCTCATGTTTGGGGGTGATTTGTGCACACAAGTGATGCAGTGCCTCAGCCAGGACCTTGCCGAGGCCTGCAGTAATGAACTAAGGGACTCTTGGGGAGTGATTGTCATTACCCTTGCTTCCATGTGCAACATGTAAATAAAGCAGTCCAACATCCTTCCACTTAAGAAGGTGATGGGGAAAGGCTGTTGTGGGACTCTGCTCTCCTTGATTGGAGCTGCTTTCTCTACCAAGGAGCCCTCGAAGAGGGGAGCATGACACCACCACCACATGCTCATTCCTGAGCCATTTTCCTCATACTGCTCGGCACAGCCCCGAAAAGTCTGAGCAGTTTTCAGGGCTTTAGTGCTGTCCCCTCACCCACTGTGCTCTTGCAGGGCCTGGCAGCTACACCGTGGGCACGATGTCGGAGCGCTTCGACTGCCACTACTGCCGCGACCCCCTGCAAGGCAAGAAGTACGTGCAGAAGGAGGGGCGGCACTGCTGTGTCAAGTGCTTCGAGAAGTTCTGCGCCAACACCTGCACCGAGTGCAAGAAACCCATCGGAGCCGACTCCAAGGTCAGTGCTGAGCAGTGAAGGGTGATGAGAAGAGGCAGGTGCTGACCACGCTCCTTTTGGCTCTGCTCTGGTTGTGCGCTGCGGTGTAAGAGCAGCTTCTCTGGGAGTCCTCTGGCTGCCAGTGTGTGCTCCCCAGGCAAAGAGCGGCGCCGGGGCGCGCGCAGGGACGCTCACACTGGGCTGCTTTGGCACAGGACCTCACGTCAGGGTCTAGACTCGGTCACACGAACTGCCGCCAGTGCTGAATTGCATTCAAAAGTGAACTGCAGGGAACCCAGCCTGCGTAGAACATGCAAAAACTCATCTTCTGGGCAAAGCATTCGGGTCTGATTTTTGTCGGTTTGTCAGATGCTTATTGCTTCATGATAGAAATCAGAGTTCTTTCAGTGTATATGTATTGAGAGCAGCTGGATGGCAAGACGGTTCTGTTAGGTTTTTTCCTGATGTTAATTTATAATAGTATCTCTGATGTTCAGACACCGTAACACCAGGCAGGACATGAAGAAACATACTCTGCACGACCTGCAAATACCTGCTAGCCTAGTGATTGAAGCTGTTTTGATCTCCGTGTAAATTGGAAATTGATTTGTTGCTAATGTATAGAAATATGGTATTACTGAAATCGTTAGTATGAAGTAATTAGTATTCAGGGCCAGAAAAATGTTTATGGCAATAATAATGTGCTCCTGAACTAGAGGGAACAATCTGAGAAGCCCACACTTAATTTCAAATCTCAAAGCTGTTGGTTTGAAGCATCTTCTGCTGCCCTGAAAAGTCCCAAGTGAATGTGATTGTGTCAGTGAGCTTGGTTAAATGTCCTTTCCTTAACTGATTGCAGAGGAGCTGCAGCTCCACCCACTGAATCAGACATGCTTAGGAACAAGAAATCTATCCTTTACTGCCCAGGCTGATGAGACAGGAGCTGGCCTTTGGGGCTGCTCAGTGGGAGAGAAAAGCTGCTCACTCCCTCCCTTTCTGTTCACTGCAGGAGCTGCATTTCAAGAACCGCTACTGGCACGACAGCTGCTTCCGCTGCTTCAAGTGCTACACGTCCCTGGTCAACGAGCCCTTCATGCTGCGGGAGAACAACAAGGTGTGGTGCAGCAACTGCACCGCTGCCGAGGACGCGCCCAGGTGTAAGGGCTGCTTCAAGCCCATTATTGCAGGTACTGTGCCACTGAGAGGGGCCCAAGGGCCGCCTTCTGCTCTAGGGCATAACCAGGGTGGCTTAGGCTGCGGAGGCTGCAGTCAGGGGGCATGGGCATCACCGGGGAAGGCTGGAGCACCACAGAATGGTAAATTTTCACTGTTGCTCTCACCTGCCCACTTTATTCAAGTGTTGAAAGGCTGCTTTGCAGTTGAATAGTAGGGTTAATTATCCACATGATAGTTGTCTTAAACCATTTCTATCAAAAGCTTTGCTCTGTAAATCAAAGTCTTCAAAGGCTCAGGCACCTGGTCTGACAAGTATTTTAAGAAAATCTAGTAGGCCCTGGTTAAAATCAGATACAGAAATTAACAGTTCATTCCTTGTCTGCATTCCAGTGGAATACTGGGCATACGTATGGACAGGTCTCACCCACAGATGTTACACTGCACGGGGGGAGGGTTTGCCACAGGCCTGAAACTCCACAGAACAAGTTATTTTTGTCTCTTGCAGGAGACCAAAATGTTGAGTACAAGAAGATGGTCTGGCACAAGGACTGTTTCACCTGCAGCCAGTGCAAGCAAGTGATTGGATCCGGGAGCTTCTTCCCCAAGGGTGATGAATTCTACTGTGTCTCCTGCCACGAGCACAAGTTTGCCAAGACCTGTGCCAAGTGCAAGAACGTAAGTCCTTCCCCTCTGCAGAGGAGCTGCCAGAAGCAGCACTCACGTGGCTTCTGGGAGCTGGGAGGGTAAACCAGCAGAGAGGCCATGCTGCAGTTGTACCACTGCTGATGTTCTTTCCTTGGATACTGGTGCCAGCAGCTGGTGGAATGATGGGAGAGCTGATGGTTCCTGTGCATTACAGGGGTTGTTGGGTTAATGGTGGCAACGCTGCAGTGGGCACCGGTCTTGCGCTTGCTCTGGGGATAGTTTAAGCTCTGTAGCTGGTATTGTGTATTCAAGAAGTGAAGTAGTGGCTGTTTTACAACATCTGCAGCTGATCACTGTGGAATTGCAGTACTGCAGGTTAGAAACTATTACGAAAGCACCAGGTACATGGGATTTCAGGCTAGAGGGACTCCAGTGTGCTGCACAATTTAATTCTGATGCAGACTTTGGAGAGATCTTCTCCATGACAAAGCCTTCCTACCCCCTGCCTGTGTCACCTTCCCTACTGATTCTAAACCACACCTCTGCTCTTTGCCTCCCAGCCCATCACTTCTGGAGGCCTCACTTACCAGGAGCAGCCTTGGCATTCCGAGTGTTTCATTTGCTCCAACTGCAAGAAGCAACTGGGTGGGAAGCGCTTCACAGCTGTGGAGGATCAGTTTTACTGCGTTGAATGCTACAAGGAGTGTGTTGCCAAGAAGTGTGCTGGCTGCAAGAATCCTATTACAGGTATGTGGGGTTAAATGCAGCTCCAGGGCAGTGGGTGCTGAAGGTCAGAACAGTGATCCCCAAAAGACAGGGAGCTCAGGGGCAGGGTAACATCAGAAGCAGGTCTGGTAACCCAAGCCCAGCATTTTACATGTGATCTGACTCAAGTCATGTGCTCTTGCTGGATGAGTCTGAGCCAGTAACTGAGCTCTTCAGCCTGTGAATGTCTCAAATTTACCTCCTTCAAAGCTCTCCCAACCAGAACTGTTCCCATCCATATCTTAGTTTGGAACCCATCAGTCTAAAACAAGCACTGTTTTATTGTCCCAAAGGGACACTTGTATCACTTCTGATGTATTTCACACTTAAAAATTACTGGATTACAGAGCCCAGCCCTGAAATGTGGGCACTGTTCTGCCAGTCCCACGAGACTCACATTCCATCCTGCACTTTAGAGCACAGATCTGAGCCCAAAAGTGTTTAGCTCAACCTGTCCTTGCTCCATTCTCTCCATAGCTGTTTGCTGGAGAAAGGAGCCAAGGGAAAAAGCTTATTGCAGAGACAAGCCATGCAAGCCTTATCCTAAGCTGCTTGTTTCTCCAAGAAACACCAGAAAATGCATCAAAACCATGCCTCAGTTGCCACTTTGGTGTTTCAGGCACACCCTGTGGACTGCAAGCCTAGGGAAGCTCTGGGGCAGCAGGAACGGGCTCTGCTGTTTGGTGGGATAACCCAGCCAAGGCAAAGCTACTATCGCCGTCCTATAATTGTGTTCTCTCCTAGCAGGATTTGGAAGAGGAACCAGTGTGGTTAACTACGAAGATGAATCCTGGCACGATTATTGTTTCAAATGCACAAAGTGTGCCCGTGGTCTGGCCAACAAGCGCTTTGTTTGCCATAATGGAAAAATTTACTGTGCTGAGTGTCCCAAACGACTGTAATGAGCAGATGTAAGATGGATTTTAAAGCCCTGCTTTTCCAAACAGTCCTGGTAAAGGAGCAGGTTTTTGCATGTTGAGAATTTTAACCTTTTCCATTTTAGTGTAAGAACTAAATTAGCCTCAATTTACTGGGTTTGACTTTTGAAGCTCCTGCAGTACAAAAGCATGTAGCCTTGCAAAAATCTAACCTTGTTTCCAAGTAATTCCTAGTATAAAGGCTTGAAATGCTGTTAGATTTAGCATTAGAGGTGCACACACTGCATCATCTGTGTGTGGCTTAAATGAAAACAAATCTAGTTTTAGACTTGTCTGGTGTATGTTTAAGCCTGGCACTTAACTCAAGTGTGTTTGACAAGGCATGCACCTCGCAGAGAGAGATGCAAAGATTGCACCTGGGATCAGAGGGATCCATTATTATGCTTTTACAAGCACAGATACACAACATACACACCATTAATAAATAATAAACACCTTAGCTTACCCTACCATACCGAATTGCAGCACGTGTATGGGAATGGCTTCATCTTACAGATAATGTTTTGGCAGTGAGATTTAGCTTAGTTAAGTTTCCATAAACTTGTGTTAGTCTTGATTTCCGCATGGTTTGCCCAAAAGTTTTGCTCATCAGCTTTTTTTATATCATTGTTTAAACAAGGCTGTCTATGTACAATTATTAATCCATTAACAAGTAGTAAATCTTTCACCTACAACATGCACATGCATTTATAAGTGCCTTAAAAATAGCTCAGACAATGATAGCTCTCCTATCACGCCAGTGTATGTTTAGTGACTGAATAAAAGTGAGACTAGTGCCTGCCTGGAATCTACAGTCTGGAAAATTGTTTTTTTAAATTTTGCCATCTTACATGATTGACACATCTTAGGTCTACCACACTGATACGGCGAAGTAAAGAGTCAGCTGTGCTGTCACTGCACCTTTAAATATCTGAGGACTAAAGCAACAATTTCCATAAACTAATTAATTCTTTTTAATATATAACTGTCACTGGACCATCTGCCAGAAACAGCCTGTGTGAAAAAGCCCTTTGGAGAGCATATGTACAGCCACTGTTCATGCACAGATCTACCACCCTTCAGCAACCTGAACTCTGGTTTAAGGGGTATTTTTTTTCCCACAGCAGTGAAATACAGAAATACTTTATCAGTTGGATGCTGCTCCAGCCATTCCCTTCCACCTACCAACAAAGAACCCTTGCAAGGAAAAGAAAAGGCAGCATCCTGCTGGTCCCTGCTCCACTGAGGCCACTGAGCACTGCTGGACTCACCCTCACAAGAGGGAGATGCTGCTGCGGAAAGGGAAATTCAAAGGCTGGCAGGGAAAAGCAAGTTAAAGAGTTCCTCAGCCCAGAACAAACACAGCAAGAGTTGAGGGTGTTCGTGCAAATACCCTCCCACTCACACAGATAAAACTGCCAGAGGCTGCTAGTTTGGGAATCTGCAGCTGGAGCAGTTAGAGCAGCACCAGGGGCAGGTCAGCAGGGCAAGGGGCTGGAGAGGCCTAGTAAGGGCATATTTAACATTACAGAAATAAAGCATTGTTCAACTGCAAAGTTTATTTAACAGTGCGCATGTATTTACACAGAGCTGTATCAGACCATCCAACAAATACCAGCACAGAAAAAAATATCAGCATCTTTGTTAGAATGATTGTCTCTGCCAGAACAAAACAGCTATCATACAAAAATACAGTTCTCCTTTCACCTAAGGCACTGCTCTAGAGTCTAAAACAGTTCTACAGTATTTCTGAACAGCAAGAGGGAGAAGGCTGAGGGCTCCTGTTGCAACTGTGGTGTCGAGGAAAGAACAGGTGTGGTTCCAGCAAACCCTTCTGCATTTGCCCACTGCAAACACAGCTGCTGCTTGGATGCATCACTGGAATTGAGGGATGGTTTGTAGCAGGATTTGAGACAGCTATCCTTTAAAGTAACCACCTATCCAGTCTTATCTGTTACAGGAGATGCCAGAACAAGGCTGCATTATTACTTTTAGTAGCAGTTTTCAGAAGATGCTTCGTTAATCTCTTCATGCTGAAAAAAGCAGGCAAGTTCAGGTTAAATAGATTATTTAATGCAGGCTTTAGGGGAAGGGAAATATATATGCAGCTTGCAGCCACTGTTATAAAGCTGAAACTGGAACACTTAGAATAATTAACATGAACAAAACATGACTTCAATGGTCTAATACTGTTATGTACACAATAAAATAATACTTCCATAGTGTAGATAAATAAGTAATTCAAAAGGAAAACATTTTTTAAAAGCATGACACCTTAAACTGCACTGACAGACAAATCTAGGGACTGAACATTTTTGTAATATATTAGTGCACATGCTGTAACATGTTTTG
Organism: Atrichornis clamosus; assembly: GCA_013400975.1. Lineage (NCBI taxonomy): Eukaryota > Metazoa > Chordata > Aves > Passeriformes > Menuridae > Atrichornis > Atrichornis clamosus. The sequence goes on along the minus strand of WBMZ01013222.1, from coordinate 43,565 downwards.
ATGTTTGCCAATAGATTACAACATATTAGTGATGGTACAACCCTGCATTTTGAAACTGCCAATATTCTCACATTAGTTAAGGAACTTTTCTTCTCCATTCAAAATCAAAGATATTCAATTTTGCATTTTTAAATAGCACATGAACCAACAAGCAACAACATTTTTCTAGACATTAAAAAAGAGAGTTCAGCTTTAACACACACTGAATGAGTCTTTTATTTCATCAAGGTCATTTTAGAAATATGCAAATTTAGAAATATGCAAAGAAATATGCAGCTAAGTAGGGAGCCTCCACTGGCATGTTGTTCTACATGATACTGATATGAAAGTAAAAAAACAAAAGACTCAAACAGGTTACTGTAAAGTCTGTAAAGGGGAAACAAGGGATATTTGAACTAGGAAACCTTATCTAACAATTAGCTAAACGAATGGAAAAAGAACATTAGCACAACGGTTTCCCTGAAATGTTTCAAGGTGCAAATTAGAAGTTTGTCATCCCTCCCCTGGTGTTTTTTGCAAACTTGAAGATGGAAAAAGGTAAACAAGCAGCTTTTCAAAACAAGGCCTTCGGTACTTGAGAAAACACTGGATTACTGAAGTGCAATCAGATTATTTCCAGGTCTCTAGTGTTCACAGTTCTGTCCAAAGAGCAAAGAGAAGAAAACATTTAACCATCGTAACTAAGGGTATGCCACATGCATCCATCATCACTGTCAGTCTACACCCAGGAGTGAGCACAGAACCACTTGCTCCCTTGCAGGCCAACAGCACAGTAGGTTTTCTTTCTTTTGATAGGAGTATTGGTTTTCAAAGTTATGTACAGAATTCTTAAACCATATTACGCCTAAACATTTTCAAGTTCAAAATTAAAAGGCAACGCTTTCTTTACTAAAAAGTTAATGATTTTGATCACAACAGAACGTGGTCAGCAGAATCCCATTAAATCTGCCTATTCCCACGACCCAGTTAGTTGTGGCCTCAAGGGAAGCCTCGATCAGGGTGTGCCCATGGGACTGAAATTCAGGAGACGCAGAGTGACAGAGGAGACTCAGAAACAGTTCAGTCTAGAAAAGTGCTACACTTTAATCAAAAAAAGTGCTACACATCACTGGAAGGAAAGGTGGATAGCAAGGCCTGTTTTTTTCCACTACCATTCACTTCAACTGATCACACAGTCATTTATCCCATGGAAAGAGATCTCCTGCTGTGAATGTGGCCATTTGGGGTTTGGCTCCAACACCAGAGAAGTCCAGTCTTTTACATAAACTGGCTTCCTGAAGCCTCTCTGACACACTATGCTGTACTGCATCAGGGTTTGGCTTCTCCAGTGGCTTAGGATGCAGCCCTGGCTCTTTCAGAAAATTCAGAGTATTTTGTGTGCGTACAGCTTTATTATTGCTCCCAAAACGTAACACAAGCATCTGTGGAATTTCAGGTTGGTGTTACCTGCCTCAGTGAAGTGAAAGACTATTCTACAGGAAGTAGAGAGAACAGCTAATACACTTCTAAGAGTCTAAAGAGACCTTGTAAGATCACACAGGTCAGCATCAAAAAGTTACAGAACATGGCTAGGAGTGGAAAGGTCTGGTGTGAGAGTTACATCAGATGCCTTTTAAACTGTTAGTATCTTCAAGAGTAACATGTGCCATTTAACATCTCTTAGAAGAATCTCCAAGTACAACAGATGAGCTTCAGTGCTGGCTGGAACTTCACAAAGGCTCAGCTGTGTCTTTGGAAGAGCCTTCATGTTGGGCCTCAGCACGTCCCTAAAAAGGCATCAGTTGGTGACTCCCTTTGACAGAATTCAAGTTCAAAGCACTAAAGAAAGAGCCTTCCCTCCAGTCTACACATTGGAAAAAGTGCCTTGAAAATAAGCTGTAGTTAAGGCGAGGAGAGCAAAAAGCAAGGAAGTTAATTGCCTAGCCAGAGGAAGAGACAGACAGGGCAGTCAGCTGGGATTACCTGATGAAGCATCTATAGGTTTGGTCAATGAATTCACTGCACCATCTTCCTCAAAAGCCAGTCTGGGGCTAGAAGGTATTGTAGCAGCATCATTCAAGTTTTGATTACAGTTACCAGCAGAGATGCTGTCTGAGCTCAGTTTGGTTGACTTGGAATGTACTCCAACATCAATGAACTCCTCAAAAGTCCACGAACCAGATTTTCCATTAAGATTCTGAATAAGTCCAATTGTATGATCAGCTTCATTAACACCCAACTTCACTGAATCATCAATAACCACTTCTTTTGCAGTATGGCTAGGAAAAAAAAGAACGGATACTTGAATTACAATTTCCACATGTTTAACCCTTAGATTGATTCCAGCCCAGACAATTAACAGTCTCCATATTCTGCATAGCCCTGGATATCCCAAAGGGCATTCCCCGACAAGCTCCTCCAGCTGCCACACAGGATCTCCCTCCAAGAGCCAATAGGGAAGAACAACTCACCAACATATACCCACTTTTTACTATATTAACAGCTCCCAGGTAAGGTCTGGCTCTAGAAATTTTATTTAAGAAAGCAACAAGTTTAAAGCCCTGCACCATTAAATCCTGATTTTCATTGTGTGCATTCTTTCTTTTTTCCTCCAGCTAAGACTTTTTGTTCAAAAAGCCTCAGAAAACCAGCAATATTTAAAACAGATTCAAAATCTAAACCCAAATTAGCGAACAATTTTCATTAATTCTTAGGAGAATCATGAAAATGTCTTTCTATTCCATCACTGGAGAAATGGCATTAATTTATCATCACTTTAAAAAAGCTTTCACAATGTCATGTCTAAATCATTAGCATTTAAATGAGCAAATGGAACAAGCATCAGAGGACAGATTTTCCAGTAGTAGATGGAAATGCTTTATGTTGAAAAAGATAAAATTTGAAATACTAAAAAACCCAAATTCCTCACTAAGGGAAGCTTCTGCATTGTATCTGGTGTTTCAGCACAACAGAGAGTGTTCTAGAGCTTTCTGTAGGTTATTTTTCCTTTTCAGTGTTACCCTCCTCCCTCTTATTTAATGTTTTCTTAATGAGAAGAACTGCAAGGCATTTCAAGGGAGAAGATTTCAAGCCGATGTCACATTTTGTAAGTAACACTGGCACGTTGCTGGCTGCGTGTCTCACTTCTCAGCACAGGCAGCACTGTTAACATGGTGCCATCCAAACAAACAATTATCCTGAGCTAACTGCTCCGTGTGAGGCACTGAGCTGACAGCACACACCACATGCCTGGAGAAAGGCACAGACACCACAAAGCCAGCGGGGTGCTACAGACAGCACTGAATTGAATTTAAACACAGACAGAGACTTTCTTGTGTGAGGGGTAAATGCTCTGGCAGCACAGCAGACTCACCTGGAATCCTTCAATTCAGTAACAGACAGAGACCCCTCCTCACTCTTCAAGTCGCTTCCATTCATGAACACTTCACTGGCCTTCAGCTCTGACTCATCTTGTTCCTCATTTTCTGCAGAGATCAAGCTTTGTGCAGTCTCTAAGCAACCCTCTGCCTCCCCCTTGACTTCCCGGAGCAAGTCAACGCCGTTTAGCTTTCCTGAAAGTTGGGAGTGGGGGGAGAAGAAAGAAAATATAAGGAAAAAACCAGCTTGAGTAACAGAATTGCTGTTCTAAATGAATAAAATACAAGTGCCAAAATGACCTTTCCTAACCAAAACTCGAGGCACTTGGCTTCAACAGATTGATTTGTCTATAGACAAGCTGCCTACAGCAACATGAAATTTGTTTTTCATCTCTAAAAATCCACTTGTAAAATTAAAGCATGCTGCGTGCACTTCCACTCTCAAATCATTTTGACTGTCTCTCTTTTCAAGAAGAGAGCCCCCCTGGCATTTCTGGGAGTGCTGTCTCAGACCATCACAGTGCTGTTAGAAGAGAGCTTTTCAACAGAACTTAAACATCACTGGGACACTCACTGCCACCCAGACCTGACTCACCCACTTTCCTTACCTGGCTCATCAGTCTTCTCCAGACCCAACTCTTCCTCCTCTTCAATATCCTCTCCCTCCATCACCTCTGAGGCAGATTTCCCTTCATTCTGCAACTGAATTGCCAGAGTGTTACCTGGAGTAACTCCTGACCTTCTAGAATTTCACAAACTCAATCACAGCTCCCACACAAGAGGATTCTGTGCCCAGCAGTGCAGCCACACGAGTTCAAAGGCTCACAGACAACCAGGTCACCCAGCAACACTTGCTCTGCTGAGCCAGTCCCTGTGGGACCCACTTCGACCTCCTACCCGTTACTCCCAAGTTCCTTTTCCCCTCATTTTTCCAAGGTATGTGCTAAATTTTTATTGATTTTCAGCTATATGAAGACTCGGATCTTTGAATGTTCAGAGAACAACTATTCCTCAGTATTCATAATTTACCACAAGACTTAGGTCACTGCATTAACAAAAATACATGCAGTTTACTGTAGCAATCCAAGGGGCATCCAACACTTGCTTTAAGCAAACAGATGATGCCAGATATCTAAGTTTTCTGGGGAAAAAGAGTCCTGGCTGAATGCATCCAATTAAAAAAAAAAAATCTATTACTAACCAATAGGTTTTTTTAAACCAATCTTCAAGTGGTAACAGCAGATAACATTGTATCTATAGGCCTTGAACAAAAATGTAACAAATACTTTTCTCCAGAACAAGCAAAGCAGCAGAATGTGTGCAATGTGAAGCTACTGGAAATTACTGTGGTGCACCAATATTGCACTTCGTGTGGAAGCCAGTGTAAGGGTAATAGAGGAAGACAGGACACAAGGCAAAAAGCCTTCTCCAGGAAGGTCCTATTCTGTCATTATACAGATCCAAACAAAAAAGTACCTTGGATTCGTTTTGATCCGATTTTCGTGTTCTTTTCATTATTTCTTCGATTCTCTGTTAAAACAGGGAGAACATTTGCAATGACGTACAGAGCTTTGTATTTCAGCATTCTGGTTTAAATTTTCATCCATCATAATATATTTTCATATTTCATTAATTTACTACTTTAATTTTTACTACTTTAATTTACTACTTTAGTTTTTAAAGCTCGTAAGCCAGAGTTGGCTTTTCAAAAAAAAAACTACGCTACTTCAGTTAAACGCATCTGAGACTGTTTTAGGCATTTTAGGCTGAGAATTCAAGACAGGCTACCTTTTTTCTTTCAAGTCTTTCCTGCATATTTTGCTGCATAATTCTCTCTCTTTCCATTCGCTGTCTTTCAGCCTCTTCTTGAGCTTTTGCTTCAGCTTCTTCTCTCTGAAAACAAAAATGAGAGTACCCAGTGCAGAATTCACTCCCAACAGTCAAAAGCAGAGCAGTTACAGTGATTCTGGTTCAACACAGACAAGAACATCAGACAATCACTATTATTATGACCACACATTACAGCTAAATGTCAATTACCCAGCTACTTACGTTAAATAGATATTACTATGACATTCAGAAACTGAAACAACTATATTGAGAGAATGTAAATGTTCTGAATGTTGTTGTTCAAACTATGCTTCAGGATGAGTATTTGTCTAAGAAGGACAATTTATAAAGTAACAAGACAACAAATTCTAAATGTGTCAAGGTTAACTTAAACATCTTGGCAGTCAGGTATTGCTACCAAGACACTTGGTGCTGAACATCTTCTATTCCTTCTACACTGGAAAATCTTTTCCAGTAATGACTAGAAAGGAGACAGAAACATAGTCAAACCCCTGAATAGTTGTTATAAACTTAAACTTTTAAAGAAATGTCCAGACACATGGCAGTGCTATCCATAAGATACAGCTCTTTGAACACAAATAATTTCATTGAAAAATGCTTTAGTTTTCAGAATTAATCTCATTTAAGGAAAGCCCGCTTTCTGCAGAACAGCTCCCTTCAGTTCAAAGGATGCCTTTGTAAAGGTACATGATCCTTGCTGTGGAAGACTATTCAGCATCAGGAAAAGCACACTTGGAAACACAACCAATCCTTCTTTTGAAGGAATCAGAGTAAGACAGATTACTTCCAGACCATGTCCTTGTAATTCACAGCAGTAAGCTGGTAAAGTGGGCTCAGTACAAGTATTTTATATATGCCAAAGAGCATCCCTGATGACTAAAACAAAATTTACGAAATAGCTGCTTCTGCCCACACTTGAATTTATCAAATGCTGGGGGGAAAAAAAAAAAAAAATCACAGAAACCAGGGCAAGGGAAGAACCTACAGACATTCTCAAATCCATCTCAGACAGGATGAACTCTGCTTCACATCATTCCTGACAGAGATCTGTCAAAACCTTTCTGTGAAAGAAAAACCAAAGACAACCCTCTTGAAACCAGGGCAGCAGCTTGTACCAGGAACACAGCTGGAGCCACAGACCTGGTGTTGAAGCTCTGCGAGTTTCTCCTGCTCTTCCTGTTCTCGGCGGATCCTCTCCTCTTCTGCTTGTCTCTGCTGTTCTTCCTGGGTCAGTCTCTTTTCCTCCTCCTGCTTCTGGAGCTCCTCCTCCCGCTGCGCCTTCTCCTCAATTGCTCTCTTGGCCATTTCTTCTTCTCTGATTCTAGAGTTTTCCAAGGCACAGATTACTGCGTATTTATTTCTTTAAAAGTGTGCATGCACATGAGACAGAGTAGGAAAGCAAGGAAGTTCTAAATAATCCAGTCACAAAATAACTGCATAAAAACACTTTCAGGTGTGGATTTGCAAATGCTACCATCCAGATTTGTCAAAGAGAAAATCAGAGTAACTTGGAAGAAAGAAACTATGTGTGAGTAAATGCTCTTTGCTGGTTAAATCAAGGCAGGTTGTTCCAATAATGGAATGTTTGATTGAGAACTGGATTAAGCAACAACTGTTTAATAAAAACCACCTGCAACCATGACATGAATGAAGCTTTTAATCACTGTCAAACATAAATTTAGTGGAATTTCCTAAAAGACTGTTTCTTCTATAGCCTTAATTCAAGAGATATGCGAGAGGTGTACACTGCCAGCTCTTGCAGTCACACAGAGCAGATCTGATGACGTATTTCTGATAAAACACTTAGAGCAGATTATATGCAAGTTTCTGACAGCTTCGTATCCATGACTTGGAAACAGACAAAATCTGATGTTCCATCATGTTCACAGAAGCACAGACAGGTGACCCTTGATTTGGAATAAAGTTAGCCAGCACTAACTTAGCAACTCATTTTTAACAACTTCTATGCAGTTAACTGAATGCACACTGATTTAACACTCTGAATTACTTGCCTGCAACATTTCTGATCCAGATTTCGGATCACTAACGTGAGATTTAATGTACCATCAAACCACTGTCTGAGCTGATCAAAGGAAAGTTTAATAGAGAGAAGGCAACTATTTCAAACCAAATACAAACAGACCAAACACAAGTGGTGTAAAAAGCATATTCCAGTTTTGAAACAAAAGCCCCACTAGTGACTGGAAGGAGAAAGAAGCAGTGATTTCACAGGGACTATGCATTACATATACACTGAGATATAAACTGATGTAACACACAGCAACCTGTCCCAGCTTGGTGCCAGTGCCTCTCTGCTTCAGGAACTGCACTAAGATTTGCAGGAACTTAGAAAACATATACAGCTGGAGTGTCCATTCCAACCACACCCCACCACTAAAAGCATCCCTTCCTTCCCCTCAGCTGTTACCTTTCTTCTTCCTGCCTCTGAATTCTTTCTTGGTCTTCACGCTCTCTCTGCTCCCGTGCCAGACGTCGCTTCTCCGCCAAGATTTTAGCAGCTTCTTCAGCTGTCGTGGTCCCTGCTACTGTTTTGCTACCTGATTCTAAAAAGGTTAAAAGAAACTGCTGTTAAAAAACTCCAGTAACTTAAAAGTAAGAAGGATGTTATCGCTGTGACATGAGATCTTATGGCCAACTGCCTCACTATCCTTCCAATCAGTGCTCCTCACTCAGTGAGTGCACCCTGATCTAAAGGTCTGCAAGAGCCAAAGGGGAGCCCTAAAGATGCAGAATCACAATATCTCACTGACACTGAAATAATAACAGCTCATTTCAACCCTGATCCAGCCATATTCCAGGTGATACACTTAAAAGATTCTCTCCAATTATCATAGCGCTTAAAAACATGTTTCTGACAAGACACCCTTATTCTATAACACCTGAACACTGAAAAGAAAACTGGAGAAAAATACTGCTTTAGGAAATACCCTTTACTTCCTTCTAATAAAATGGATCCCACATGACCCTAAAGAGGAAATACTAACTTTATTTTTCTTGTTTCATAGTATTAACATTTATGCCTTTTTATTTATGGAGTATCTAAGGATGCAAATAATCATTATTTATCTGGCCCTGAGAGCACATACTAATGACTTCATTAATACCATATTTCTACACATTAGCAAAAAATCAATTTCCTATTTACATGGAGATCAAAACAGCTTCAATCAGGCTAGCAGGTATTTGCAGGTTGTGCAGTTTATGTTTCTTCATGTTCTGCCTGGTGTTGTGGTGTCTGAACATCAGAGATACTATTATAAAATAACATTAGAAAAAAACAGAAATAGAGCCATCTTGCCATCCAGCTGCTCTCAATACATATTTTGAAAGAACTGGTTTTTATCAGTTATTCCCACTCTTTAGAAATATTTCTGTTGGAATGTGACTTAATTCATCACCTGAATATTCAGAGAATTTGCTCTTGATGTCAGTAGAGCACCAGCATCATAATGTTGGTGAGGACCTGCCTTTCTTCTTCTGAACACTTCACAAATCAGCACATATATGTTTGCTTAACATTTATAAAGCCTTCAAGTCAAGGTAATCCTAATGACCTGTGACATCAATGTTTAACCATTTATTTTGCTTCTGACCTGCAGACAAATCATTCAAAACACAATGTCATCATTAGGAACTTTAATACCTGAAAAGCTGCTTAAGCCCCACGGACACGTAATCACTACCTGCAGCAGCAGGGTATAATTACACAGAGCAAACCCTCAGCAGCTGAATTATGGCTGTGTTTTCTGCATAAAAATTTTTCTTGCAGTCCTAGGAAAGGCATTTCAGCACTGATGGAGTGCAGACACAGAGAGTTTTCTAATATTCAGATTTATCCAGAGCTGAGAAAACACCGCCTCCCCAGACAACACATTGCTTCTGATTTGGGGAAAAACTGCAGCCGCGTTGGTACTAACAAAAATCAGCCATGACTGCTCCGAATTTGAACTCGGTCAAAAGGGGCCCTCCTCCTCCTTAGCAAGAAAGACCATTTTGCAGTTGTAACAATCATTAGCAGATCTGCCCATTTCAAGACATGCAGATGCTTTTCTTCCCATATTCTTTAACTTACTAGGTTTAACTTACTGATGCCAGTACACAACCAGGACGAAATCAAAACGTCTCTCTTTGCCTCTGCCACATGAGTGTCTTATCTGTTCAGACTGTTCACTTTTTACAGCAGAGGCCATTTTTTGTCATGCATTTGCACAGCAATCAGTGCAGCAGTCCTGAAATGTCTCTCAGTTTTATCAAATCTGGTTGACATTTAGTATCAGTTTTAGCCTATTTCCCCTCCTCAGAACTGAACCTAAATAAGACAACTTTATGCTCAGCAAGAAACCTAAAGGTTTTAGACTTTTAAGTTCCAGTGTTACAACATGATAAGGACAGCTTACATAGATATCTGGTATTGATAGAAGAAAATTAGTCACAACAATTCAGAACACTGCAGATATGGAAAGAACAGGGGGAAAAAAACCCAAAAGAAAGTGTTGGGGACCTCAAAAGTCTACAGGGGACCTTCCCACTGCACTTCCACCTCTGCAGCTTTACCGTTGCTTTCCATATGGGTACTTCAATACTGTTCACCTGTATGCACCCCTGCACAGTCTGCCTCCATAGGGCAGGACATGAGACCTCCCAACATGATTGCAACATGCCTTAAGAAGATTCTGCCACTCTTTTACACTCAGCTGCCTTTTCCTTGTACTCCCAGTGATTTCTGATAAGAACTGTCTTTTTCCCAAAGGACCTTTTTGTGAGGGAAGGGGAAAGAGGGAAACAGGCAAGAGAAACATCTAACACTTGCAAAATCTAGTACTAGTTGGATGGAGGGAAGATTCCAACACACTTCAACTAAGTAATTTATTCACAATTCATCTAGGAATCATATTCCAAAGCCTTCAACACCCAGATATAAAAAGTGAGGCTCCATGATAGTTTATTACCTATCATCACGCATAAGGTGAGAGCTCATGAAGGAGCACTTCTTATGCTTTAAGTTGAACAAGCCTTTTAATTCTCAGAGAAGCTGCGAAAGGCTGCTGCCAGAAATGACAACTGCTCCAAGTCACTGCAAAATAAAAAGTGTTTTACTGCGGAACAGTATATTGCAGTAGGAAGACACGAAAAACAAGACAAAAACTTGATTGCTCTCAGCAACAGGCAAACAAGTTCAGTTTGAAGGAGAAGAGATGGGATGAAGATACAAGTGCACAAAGCTGAAATTAGGCTAAACCTACAAGACCTAGAGACTGATTTGCCACATGCCACTCACTGGTGTGCTCTGACTTCAGAAGCTGTCTGGGATAGGGAACTGCACCAACCCACGGGGTGAACTGCTGACACAAATGTGTAAAATGAAAATTGCCTTGAAAATTGAAAGCAACTTTTTAAGAAAAAAGATTTTGCCTCACTTAGCAACATTGCAGTGTGCCAAAACATTCAAAGAGATAAATTAAATCAACTCGTATGTTGAAGAACACGCCCACTATTTCCTTATGTTCTGTGTATCAAAGACAAAGAGCTTGGCCCAGCCCCTGTATGAATCACTACGAAGATGACTATCTTGCAAATTAGAAAGAAATTAAAAGGGGAACAGATAAACTGGGGTAATACAGTTTCAGAAGTCAGTGTAGAAAGGAGACAGGTTGGGCATCCAAGGAACAAGGACAGGAGTTCTTGTTCCAGAACAACTGCAAGATACAGGACTAGGACACACTGTTATGGAGGCTTCAACCAACTGATGACATTGATCACAAGTGACGATGCTGTGGGGCACACAAGACATTTCTCACAGTACTGCAGCACATCGAGGGATGGACGTTCTGACCGCAAAGACAAAGGACGTGAACCAGGGATGAATGTGCGACTTCCAACAAACATCCACCTCTGACAGCCAGGCCTCCCTCCACAGGAGCACATGCTCAGAGACCTGCACCATGAGTTCTTCAGCTGACTGACACTCCTTCACATCCGACACGAGCAGCGTCAGGAAGAGCCTCAGAAGCGACGGAGAACAGCAGCAGCCAAGGAATGCACACGGGAACCCCACATGCAGTAACGTTCAGCAAGCACACGTTCCCACTTACCTGCTGTCTGAAAGATCCACCCCCAGTACTGCCCACGGGCTGCAACTTAAATTCTAGAGATCCCTCCTTTTCCTGTCAAGTGTCCCTTCGGTCCTGCTCCCCAGAAAATTGCCTGCCAGACCTCATCAGAAGGCTCTCCTAGATTCTGTTCTGGAGATGGCAGCTGGCATTTTTCCCAGTAAGAGGGACAGAGGCTTGGCTCACATGGCACAATGAAGAGGACTAGAGCACTAATTGCTTATCTGGTGTATGGCTCTCCCTAATCTACCAGGATAATTTCTCAATGTGACCTGTGAACTGATCACTTTTCCCAAGGCAGCAGTGATTATGCATTCCACCTCATGGAACTGAGGTCGAGACAGCCTTTGAGCTTTGGGAAAACTCTCTCAGCCTGTGATGAACAGGAGCTGATTTCTTTCTCCAAACAGGTCTCTACAGGAGCATTTTAAGAACTACCACCTGAACTGAAAGACCTTTATGTAGTTTAACTACTGACTTTATAAAACTAAGCTAGTAGATTCGTCAGCTAGAGCAGCTGAAGCCCAAAAAGCAAAGAGGATTTCTGCTTTTCTTAAAATTACAGTACAAGTAGTAATAGTGAACACTCCTGACTTAAATCTCCAAGTCGAATAAACCAACTACTGCATTAAAATACACATCCCAAAGTCATATCATGTAAAATTATTATATGACCAGCAATGAACAGCTTCTGTGTTAAAGCATCCTACCCTCCAGTGCTCTGCCTCACGAAGCAGTTGTTTCACCAGTCCCAGGACACACTGGAGAGGCCTGAGCAGCAGTGAGTCACTGAGGAACACCCACCTTCTTTGGTCTTTGTGCTAGCTGCTCCTGCATCCCTGTCCAAGGCCGGGGAAGCACCTTGCTCTTGTCCTGTTCCTTCTGTGCTCTTATCCTTTGGTTTGCTCTCTGCTTCAGTTTTCTTTTTGGTAATGTTTATAACACCTGGTGTGAGAGGTGGACGTTGGATGGGTGCTGGTTTAGAGACTGGAGTAGGAGATGGTGGTCTTTGTTTTGACACACCAGGTGAAGGTGGGCGAGTCTTCTGTCTGTTGAAATAAAGAGTATTATTCAGAGCTGAGGACAGCAGTCTCCTTTCTTTAGTTTATATTACATACCTCACTTTTAAAAATACATCCACACCCACAAACTACTGCTTGCCCATAAAACTCAAACCAGGATTCCAAAACACCACGGGCATCTGGACTTGCCACTTGTGGGCTAACATCAAAACAGGACTGCTAGCCCAGACCTCCATTTACTCCACATCAAGGATGAGCACTGATTCCAACACTGATGAGTGATTCCAATCCAAGAAACTTCCTACACTAAAACAGGTAGATCAGTTTATTCAAGAGCTTGCAGGCCTCCTGTTGGTTTTAGTGCACAGCCTGTACAGAAAATCAGGCTGTATTTTGTCTGCACAACAAAGGTTGAAGGAAAAGCTGCATTCCTACTGTGGGAAAGGGAAACTGGACCCAAAATGAAGCCTCTTCTGTACAAACAAGGCATAGCTTCCAAACTCTACCAGCACAGTCGTCTTGAGATAGGAAGGACCCTTCATTTTCTGCTGAAAAAAAGGTGTTTAACCTGGACACATACCTAACTGCAGAAGGTATTTATTTACCCTGACAAATACCTAACTGCAGAAGGTGTTTATTTAGCCTGACACATACCTAACTGCAGAAGGGGATGGAGGACGCTTCACCAAATTAGCAGGAGAGGGGGATCTTCTACGGGCAGACATGGACGGTGAGGGAGGCCGCCTCAAACCAGAGCCTGGGGATGGTTTTTCTGTCTCTGATTTCTAGAAGATACATAAAAACAAAATACTGCTGACTCTCTAGAATACACTACAGACAGAGGAGCTGCTATTCCAACAAACATACAAGTTCTCAATGAGATGTACTTTAAATTTCCTTTATGTTCCAAAACACAGACCAGGTGTGTTTAATTTTTACATAAATTAAACTCTGTGAACCATAATCAGCAAACAGTATGCCTTTAAGATACAAGAGAGATCAAGTACCATAAAATTCCAATTTGATTTTAATACTGTATATTTTTTAGGCAAATGCTATTCAACATTTCAATAATGCTTATTGAAAACAACAGCAAACAGGTGAAACAGGATCTCATCCTGAGCTATTCCAACCCCCCCACATTAACAGAAACCTAATCCCTGTGGGTTTCCAACAAACCTGGGTTGAATCAGGTGAACTGGCATCAGATGAAGATACAGAGGACTTCAACCTGTCGATGCTACGACTGCGCACGGGCACTTTAGGAGCTGGGACTGGGGAACTGATGGAACTGGCTGAAGCTGAACGAGGACAGAGGTGAGATTCTATAAAAGTTAGGAATTTGACAAGACAAAACGAGAACCAAGTGCACAGCATAAAAACAGGAGAGAAGGAAGAGGGAGAAAAAGAGAAAAAGAGATTGTGTGTGTTAGAAACTGTACAGGGAAACACCGCAGGCAGTGCACATTGCAATGGGCACAGACACCACCACCACACCATTAGTACTCAGGAAGCAACAGCACCAAGAATAAAACCATTCTGAAAGCAGCAGTCTGGAGTAGATAAAAATAAAATGCTTTTCCAAAAATGGACTCAATTTGCAGTACACCAGTGTTACTTTCATTTTAGTCAAGTTGCATCTGATCACAAATGTTTCAGTTTTAATGGCTTAGGATCTTTCTTGACAATTTCTTCATGACAGGTTCAGATTTTAAGCAAGTTTCCTCTATACTCAAGGAGAAAACCTTCCTTCTTTCCAAGGGTGGTGTAAAAGAAATCTGTCAAGAGAAAAAGGTCAACTACTAAACTAAGTACCTTTCCTACCTGAAGTGTCAATTTCTTCACATAAAAGATATTGAAAGAAGTTTTATCTTATTATTTTTTCACTAACACGATTATAGATGGATAAGCAACATAGATGCAAAAGTATTTTAAAACTAGATATTGGATTTTTCTATAATCCAAACTGTGACAGATGCCAGCACTTAATTTTGTAACTTCATGGAAAATACATTTTATTTTTGTATTTGCAGCATTTGTGCAAGGAGACCTGCATTCTGTTTGTGCACAGGTTGTGCTAAAGCACAGGTACTTTTCTTCTGAAATGAAGAAAGTACCTCTAAGTAAACTTGTAAAAATGTATCTGTAATTCAGCAATAGTGAATGTCACATGCTAACAGTAACAGCAAAAAAGATGGTATTTCCCCACATGACGTGAACTGAAGTATTCATGGTAAAATAAAAGCAGAACATATACAGGTGTGTAAAAATATGACTATTAACTACAAACCAAAAAAGTAAAAACTGAATATTACACAAGGGGAACAGTGTGGAAATGTCACCATTACTGACAAGGACCAAGTGAAGTGGTGTAAGATAAAAAATAAAGATGGGATAACATACTTAAGAGGAAACAAGCAAAACTGGGAACACAAGTCATAAGGTAAGAGAGGAGAAAGGACTCCACATTGGTTCCAGAGATGCATCTACTGGGGCATTATTAACTAACCAATAACAATTCCAGGACACGCAGGATGCAACTAGGGCTTGTCCACGATGCAAATTCCTGCTCTAGTACTAAACTGAGCCCAAGTGTGGACGTATCAGCTCAGTCTGGACTAATATAAAACTGCTTGAGTTAGCCAGGGTTTCTCTCTTCTCCTCCTATTATGTCTTGGCTTCTACAGTCAGCCTGAACGAAGCCAGCTCAGGGTTCCCTGTACTTAAGATAATCCCATGGTTATGTTCCTGCAAGAGTTTCTCTCCCTACAGAAATTTAGGTCTTATACTTTGAAATTATAGGTTTGTTTGGTTTTTTTTCCCTTTCATTTTCTAGTACTGCTCTGACCAGAATGTCTCAGATTCATCTGAGGGTATAAATGCAGATCTCTGTCAGTTAAAAAAAAACACACACAAAAACCCCAGAAGAAACACCAGCATCTGGTTCTCTGCAGAGCAAGTAAATCAGCACTTGAGTTTAAATGCCAGTATTATTCTATGGTTTTGTAAAGTAAACATGCAACATAGCTTATGAACTGGATATTAATGACCACAGAAAATACTGGGTAAGTAATATTACACACAACCACGTATTAAGTGTCTGATTCACACCGAAGGGTAGCACAGTTAGCAACTACCATCTAAGTTCTTGCTTGAAGAGCAACTGCACAAAACTTTGAGGCTTTGCTGCCCTCCTGTTACCTGAGGGGTCCTGTCCATCAGCCGACAAGGTAGCAGCACTTTTACTCCTAGCTAGGGAGGCCTGTGTGGGGGCCAGGAGGCGGCTGATTACGCTACTGTCCAGGGGACTGAGCTGGGAGCGGCGAGCTGAATGACAGGAACAAACCAAAAGGGATCCAACATGAAATCATATCATGAGAAAGACAAGCAGTACAAAGCAAAGGAAGACTGAGCATTGTTGCAAATCCTAGTTGTTTAGGAAGAACAATACTGAAGTCATGGAGATGGAAATCCAAACTAAAAGCACAGAAGGGTTAAATACTGCAATCTCTTATGTTGCATTTCTTGTTCTGGGCTTGCTTAATACCAGTCATTTTAATGTGCAGAGACTGGCACATGTACAACAGAGGTGAATGCTGAATTCAGTCAAAGTATGAGGTGTTTTTGACCGAGCTCTTCAGAGCTACATTCCCTGGATTGCAGGAAAGGCTGTTCAGACATAATAAACAGAAGACTTGCAAGTCAAAGCAAGCGGTTTTTGTCAGGCATCGTCTGCACACACAGATCACATGGACTGCACCCATCTGTACAGGAAAGATTCTGAAGCAGAATATACATTCAACTGTTGGCAACAGCTGCTAAAAACGAAAGTTTTAGATTTGTTAACACAAAGGGAAAAATATGTTAGAGAAGGTGTTATTCTTCAGGTTTAGGAAGAGTTCCTAGGAAAGAGGTTATTTGTAACCTAGTGGGGAATACACAGACCAAAAGAGACTGAAGTGGGAACAGGTTTCTTCCTTCTGCATGCACAAGGTTTAGGCCAGTAGCAGGAACAGAGAATTTGCTTTTAAACTGAATAAGGAAAGAGAACTTAAAAAGCAAAGGTAAGATTTAACTGAAAAGTGATCAGTGACATTTTTACCATTTCTTGCATTTAAACCTACCACATTTCAAACACATTGCTTTCTTAAGCAGAGACATGTTGCTATCTGCTTGCAGTACCATTTAACCATGACCTTCTTAGAGGACTTTTTTGTCCAAGGGGCAAAGTTTAACCTTTACCATTTTATCTTTAACATTGGGTAACTAAAAAGTCTTGGAACTTTAAGAACCTAGGAAACTTGTGAAAGGAAGCCTATCCAATCTTTACTATGAGTGGCTTTAAAAAACAAAAATTCAGTTTTATGAAACAACCACCTGTTTTTTCTTCCTTTTTCACTTTTTCTAGCTCTGGAGAGGATTGGGGTTTACTACTCATTCTACTCAAAGATGTACTCCTCTTCTTTTCTGTTCCTCCTAGAGATCAAGCGTAAGGAAGGTTATTTTTAACAAGATATTTATATATATGATTTTTCTAAACTGCCATCCCATTCTTTGTGCTTACTAATCAGCTAAACCCATCAATATATTATTATGAAGCACTATTTTTTCTCATGAGTTAAATGGTTTGGCTACCATTTGTCTACTCTCCCCCTGAACTTTCCACTTTTCAGAGGAACAAGGCTGGTTTAGAGACAGTTACCAAAAATCCAGCACTGCAATGTGCATAATGAGATTTATGTCACAGTGCACAGACTACATGAATGCCCAAGTGAAAACATTTATCATGGAACTGGGACATGGTTTAAAGTCAACTTCAGATATCCCATTTACTGCCTCCCAATTCTCAAAACAAACTGGTTTCTAGCACCTTTCTGTTCCACCTGCGAGCCTTTGGGTGCTGACTGCTGGGAATGTGGAGGAACTTTGTTATTCAGTCTGTTTAATGAGGCACTTCTCTTTGTGGTACCTGGAAGTGAAAGTGCATGGATTAATTGTGCTGAAAAGCCCAGAGGTCCCCTCCAACACCTGCCCCACTTCCCTAAGATAGAGAAAAATGATTAAGTTACTTTATAATATTGAATTCTTCAGTAGCAAGAAAACTGGATCAGGGAAGAATCACTTTACATAAAGCATTATTTCTCATATTTGTGCATGTTTCTGATCACAGCAGCGGGATGTCAGTCAAAACAGATTCTTGTCTGACCTACTGAGGCCATTCTTATACACCTTTTAAAATAAACGAGAATTTTAAAAGGCCATTGCTCACATTCTCTATGAGCATGAGTGAGCTTAGAATTAACACAGAACACAGCTGATGAAATACTCCACTGATCCAGGACAAGCATCATCTTCTCATTTCCACATTCTGCTCCTTCACCCTCCCAGGCACACATGCATGACAGAAGCAATCTGGTTCATTCTGTGACTGTGTTTTCTGTCCTCTGAACTAACCCATGTTTTTACCAAACTGACATTTCTCCCTGAGCACCAGATGGAGAGCACAGGATCGCTCTAAGTCAGCCTCTGCATCCTGACCACGTAGATCCCTTGAATCACTTGGAGTCCTGTCCAAATTTGTTGTATTTCAGGCCACCTGAGAGTATTTTCTCCAAAGGCTTAAGGATTCACAAAGGATTTCAAGGTGTGACACTAAGTTTGAAAGCAATCCCAATTAGCTGATAATTAGTGACTTCCTTTGTAAGTGGCTTAATTTGTACTTTACAGCCCTGCTTCTGACTCATAAACAGAGCTGAACCCTGCAGACACTTCATATACAAATATAATTTAAAAGCAGCTTCCAGTGACTCAGAGCCCCTGCCAGTATAGATATAGTCACTGATTTCCCTACAAGGCACACAAATTCTTCTGCTGCATCACCTTCCAACATAAACCAGCAAAAGCACCTTTAGCTGTGTTTGTGTCAGGGATTCTTCTAGCATGGTCTGCTTGATCAGAGATTGCAGATTGGCAGAACACTGCAGCACAGACCTAGCTGAATCTGCTTTCATATTAAACAGCTTCTGGCTTATTCATCATTTTGAAAAAACAAAAGAATGAAAGCAAAACTCTCCACTTCTAGGGTACAGGCAGGCTGCTATGAACCTCTGGGAAGATTCCCCATAAAGAAAACTCATGTTAAAATAAGCCAATATGTATTCCTACAAGTAATTTTTATTTATCTTAATAATTAGATTAGGACAATTCTATTTTTCCCCTTGCCAGTAGCAATCAAACGACTGAAGCTGTCTAAAAGAAGAAGGCAAATTTCATTTTTGTACTATTTCTATTTTGCTGAAATATTAGGGTGTGAATTAAGGCATGCAAATCCATAAAGATGATGGGAAATGATTTGTGAATCAATCATTCACCAAGATTTGACTTAGTGACACAATTACAGAAATAAAAAATAAAAAACCAGCCATTTTTACCGTTGCTCTTCTCCTCTAACAGAGATCACATCCCCTGGGTCAAAGCCCTGAACAGTCAAAGCTGGATTAACAAATGGCATGAAATGCATTTGAGATCAAACCGTGGAGAGAGTCACCCAGCGAGGGAGGAGGGAGGAGCTTCACTGCACCTCCCGTCTCCTCCCCAGCCCCAGTTCAGCTCTCAGCCCCACACTCACCTCGCTCCGAGGCGTTCAAAAGCGCTGCGGACGACGAGAGGCGTTTGCTCACGGCCGCCTCTGCCTGCCTCAGGCTGGCTGCGGACGGGGAGCGTTTGCTGGCTGTGGAGACAGGTGAGGACTTTAGAACCCCCCTGCAGACTGAGCGAGAGCCTTTCGCGCACTGCTGACAGCTCACTCGCCAAGTATTGCATCCTGAAAGCTATTCCCACTTTTGTTTAATGAGAAACACAAATGATTTGGTTAGCACCGGGAGCACCACGTGGGACATGCACCGAACAGGCAGAGTTTAGTGCAGCCGTGCCAAGATTTATGCACAAGGGATTTTTAAACCCTGTGCTCCCAACATGTAAAGACAAAAGCTGCTGAGGTTGTCTGTTGTTACCAAAATGGTAAGACAGAGAAAATAAAAACAAAACATGGAAAACAATAATTTATTTCTTCACTCCTTCCACAAAGGTATGCCAAAACAGTTTTTTAATCACTAGTTAATAAAACCAAATCAAAACAAATGATTCTGCAGGGGTGAAATCAAGTTCTGAGGAAAGGCAAGCGAGCATTCCTATTTCTGATTACTTCCCAAAGGCTGCTGTAAGTATTTTAGAAATTACCAGTTTTTCTCTAAAAGCTACTCCTTAAGTTCATGTTTCCTATCAATTCTACAATTCTTCTGAAAAAAATCTGCCACAAGAAGCATTCATTTTTTTTTGGTGTGCATATACACACAGATATATACACACACATAAAAATCACATCTTGTGTGGCAGAATTCCAAGTCTACTACAAGGCAGACAAATACCTGATTTTTAATTTCAAAGAATGTACTTTCAGGATGAACACTACTGCAGAGTGTGAAAGCCTTGGAAAAGCATGTACCTGTTGCTATAGAAACTCAATAAGCAGAAAACATTAATGCCCACAGAGAGGTGCAGACCAGCAAAACAAACACACAGAATTCTACACACCTAACATAAGTAATTGATTTTACTGACATACTGGACAGCAAAGATGGTTAATCTGAACTCATTAGTGCATAAGTACCAAAGGACAAAGCAGCACTACTCACCACAGAGGCAGCATCTTTTCCCTTTGCCAGCATGCTACAACTGACCCTTATAGCCAGAGGCAGGACCATAAGGATTCCTATGGACAGCCTTGTGGGGAGCTCTTGTGACAGTGAACAAGAGCAAAGTCCCCATGGGATAAGAGGGAGAGAGGGAGATCTACTGAATCTAGTTAAGAAACAAAGATCTGAGCTTAGCGGATGCTTTCCCAACATACCAAAAAGAAAAAAAAGGGGCATTTTATGAATGAAGTTTGAGAACTGGGATAACTAAACAGCCTTAAGAGGTTTTATATACGAAAATCAGGAAACTCATAATTCATGTATTTGGCTGTTTTTGAAGGGGAAGGCTACCCTCTAGTGTCTGCTCTTAAAAGGAAATCCTGGCTCCTGCCTGAACTCAAGTGAGTCCAAGGCCTCCAAACATCACAGAGACACTTCACGCAAATTTCCCTTGGTTCAAATTAGCATTTCAGCACTTAGACGAAATTTGAGATTTGGTGTATCACCTACTGGGACCCAGAGGGCAAAAAATTAAACCTTGCTTTGAGAAAAATTATGCTGAGTGAAATTAATTCTTTTCCAGAAAGGCTGCAAGTCCTGGAGGTGGGCTGTGCTGTTTATAAAGAGACAAGGGATTGTATTTCTACTTGAAGACTCGTAAGAAAAAAGTACTGGCTAAGTATTACTGTTCAGACAAAGAAAAACAATAGTAGCAGTCTATTTTTCAGGGGAACAGAGAGCAGTGGTGAGAGCATGAGCTTAATATCTTAACTGATGCCTTGACAGAAAAAGAATCTAATTGGTCAAGGGTATTCATAAAGATATTTGAGTTTACTTCTTCCAGAAAACTTGAGTTTGCATTAATTGCTTAATATCTCAAGAGGTCAATGCTTTTTTGATCAATACATTTGCAAAGGATTGGATGGTTTCAACTTTTACCCTACCTCACCCACAGAACAGCTTCTGCAAACTTTAAAGCTCTTTTCACTAGAAAAAGCTTTAGAAGACAGACAGGATATTCCCAAGTCAGTCAGTCTGGTTATGCAGCTATTTACAAAGAATAATTTGAAAAAGTACCTCAAATATGTTTTTTGGGGGAAAGTTAGCAAACTTCCATCAAGGGGTTTGAAATGGAAGAAGCACGCAGCCCACGAGATATCAACTTCTGTATTTTTCTAATGGAAGGGGGGAAAGCAAACTGCAGCAGCAGAGCCAAAGAAAGCACAGGGCTGCCATGCAGCAGGGCATGGAACTGGGCAAGGATGTGGGAAACATGGGATCTTAAGAAAATCACTGTGCGAGTGAGCAGCTTTCAAACCTCACAGGGTTCCACTGAGAGAGGGTGCTGCAGCACTGCCTGAGGTTGGATTAAGCTACATAGAATAAGATTAGCTCTCTCTCACTTCCTTCCAAATTTCTACTAGGCTAAGGAAGCTCTTTATTTAGCAAGGAGAGCCTCTGGTAGCCCCATTTCCATTCTAACAGCACATCTCCAGTCCTGATGCACCCGAAGCTCTAGTTCTGCTCAGCAGGCACCACTAAACTACCCCCTTACCAGGACTGTCATCAAGGATGCTTTACTGCACAGCCCGGCCAGTTCTCTTGGCAGACCCACACCCTGCCTGTTTCATCTTAGCACGGACAGCAATGCCATTAACGTAACATTTGACTCTGGGGCTTTCATCAATTTTTACATTTCATCATCAGTGGGATCCTTGCTGTGGTCTCAATGAATCACACTCTGCATCCCACAGAACTGCTGATGGCTGGGGAAATGTTCCAATACGTGGGCTTCGCTTTTCAGAGCACACTATCACCCAATACTTCTGCTCTGCCAGTCAATGTTCCTAAATACTCCTGGTGACACACCCAGTTCATGGAAGACACATCTGATTCTGCAATTTTTCTGCACAGCAAGACAAGAAAGCCTTTTGTCCTAAAATAATTCAAAAATATTTTAAATCTATTTCCCAGATGGTTCTCATTTTAAGAAATGGGGCTTTATCTGCCACAGAATTTGATGGTGGAAAAATATTCTTGTATTAAAATTTGCTCTAGAGATGCTGTTAGAAAAGGTGCACTACTCAGCCACAAAGATGCAATGGAGCAGAGCTCCTATGGTGTCATTTTTTCAGAGTAAAAGGCAATTGTTATCTTTCCAGAAATTATGCAAATAAAAGGTGAAACGGACCAAATAAGAATTTTTTTAGAAAGCCAGCTGGACTTAAGTATCCTACATGCCTTGGGTAGATTTTTAATAATACTTAAGTGATGAGCTCTCAAACTTAAAAAGAATTACCCTGAATCAGTAATAAATCTGGGAAGTGTAAAACCAATCACAGTTTCACATTATCCACCCCATGAATGCCAGCTGTATGTTTGAAACATTAACATAAAATCAAACACATTTATAACAATGTGGATGCACAAGGGTTTGACTATGACACTGCATTATCATAGCAGGTTTTTTTTCCAAATTGGTGCTAAGTTAATCAAATTGTTCTACTGTTGCTGAACTATCTGCATAGCTACTTTATGATGAATAAATTATAGTTTAAGCACCTATTACTATATCAGGAGCATTTGTGTTGGAAGTATTTTATCTTAAACGTGCTTCAGCAGCACTGAAGATCTTCCTACACAACCAAAAGAACAGACAAAGCTCATTTCCTCACATAAATCAGGAGAGAGCAAGGAACATTATTTTATGTTTGTTAGTAGAAAAACCCCCAGTGCATTCTTAAACATGTAAGGCAAATGTGATTTCCAAGTTTCAAGGTTAAATTATATTTGGTAATGTGGGATACAGCAAATGGATTTGTATCTGTATCCAAAGAACACATGTAAAACAGGTAAACCAACCCAGCCAAACTGGCTGATTTTGGAGAAAATTAGGGTTTCATGCTGTGCAGGGTAAGGGAAGAAAAAAGTTAAATAAAATACACATTCTTCTGCTGTGTTGCCAGAGTAGTTAAATTCTACTCAGTCAGAGCTTCATTGCATTTTCAAGTCTCACTTGTCTGTGTCACAGACAGCTGCACTGCATTAGTAATGCTGTGGGCATGCACAGATTGCCAAGATTCAAATTCAGCTGGGTCTCAGCTGAGAGTTTTCATCTCAAACTAGCTGCAAGAAATAATTGTGCTTATTAAACATATGTATCAGTGATCCAAAGCATTTCTATGAATGGCTCAGTCTGTGCACTGGAAAGTGCCAGAAATCCAATGAAAACACATTTAATGTATAGAATTATCTTTAGATAATTGGACAGCTCTGATTTTGCAAAACCCTTCATGGAACACATATCAAACTGCACAAAGGACGTGTTCCCTTGCACAAAGTTTCAGCAAAGTATCATTTGATTTTGCAAATGTTACTTCAATTGCTGGTAAAATAAAGCAAGAAGGAAACAAACCAAGCCCTACCACGTACTTTTTGCAAATTAGGAAGCAATGAAAGGGTTTGAAATTGCCCTCAAAAACCCCAAATCTTAGACTACTAAACTAATTTATATTCAAATACTTGCCACTAAGAGTTTCTCTTCCCCACCATGCTGTATCCAGCCATCTTTAAAAAACCAAATGCACATATCCTTTCCCTGAAAATTCCCTCAGGATGCCATGACTTAAGCTGTAGTTGAATTAGGAGGGATAGCTGAAATGGGGGGGGCTGCCTTCTACTTAGGGATCACATTTGTTGCACAGCTGGCCAAGATCCAGGAAAAGATCTATAAGAAGATGGTTTTTCTTAGTTTCAGAGAAAGAAGAACTCAAGTTTAAAAGGTTAGTAATGAGTGTAAAACAGAAAAACAACATTGCAATACCGCCAGTTCCACCTTCATCTGTGCTCTGTTGTTCTGTAGAAGAAGAAGGTTTGTAAGCTAAGTCACGAGGGCAAATAGCAAAAAAATGCAAATTAACCAAAAAATGGGGGATGCTGCATATCATAATGCTGAGTTATATCAAAGCACTTTCAAACACATGCTCAAGCTGACAGAAAATGATAGTATTAAAACACACCCAGTACAATTCCACCAATACAGCAGATAGGCTGAATTGATGCATTTTTTGTTTTATTTTATTCCTGGTCTTAAGTTACTTATTGGTGGGCATGAAAAGATCCCTTCCACTGCAATCCTGATTTGCTAGTCTGATTTTAGAAAGTTTACAAACAGAAAATGATGTGAGCTCAAATTAAAGAGGGTTAAAATGCATCACCTAATCCAGAATAGAATGCATGCTCCAAGAAGCTCGAACTGTCCACTGCATCTCCTTACCCATTGCTGGGCATTGAAATAATCAGTCAGCATTCTGTAACTCTAAGGGTGTGTTTAAAACATTTTAGATATGATATTTGAGTACAACTGGGTTTTTTTTGTTTTTATCACTAGTCTTAGCACTCCATTACATGTACTACATTTGAAGGACTCTAAATTATCTTAACATTACACATCACTGTTCCCCTTATCTGACATTTTGGGGCTGGCAGTGCTGCCAGGTGTTGCATTTCCCATGGGGCTTCTGTCCAGTTCTTCCCAAGGTCAAAAGTAGCTCTAAGTCTGAGCAGCATTTCAGGGCAAGTACAGATATGGTTCTTTCCCCACAGGCTACCCAGAGATCCAGCTTTAAGATCCAGGATAGGAAAGGATGCCCAGGTCCCTGTGAACAGTGCTGCACCTGCCAGTGTCTACACATAACGTTCTGTGATTTTAGTCCTACTAGAAAAGGTGCTGCTCACCTGTTTTGCTTTCTGAATCTGGAGTTACAGATCCCCCCCAGGACCATCTCTTCTGCCGTGTTTCCAGCCGCTGATTCCGCTCCAAGGTGCGGTGCAGAACTGCTTCATACCGCTCCTGCCAAACAACACCTCCATGAAGCTTGTAACTGTACAGCACAGCCACACCAGAAAACAAAATATAGGCATCCCTCGAGTATGATTTAAAATCTCTTTTACCTATACTGCCTGCTAAGAAGCTTTTGTTACAAAAATTATCATGCAAAGAATGCTGAAGGCAATTAATGGCTTCAAAACACTGCAAACATGATTAGGTTGAGCTAAAGCACAGATAATCTGTTCTACTCTTTACTTAAAATAGCCACCAAAGAGATTTCCTATTCAGTAAAAAGCACTACTTGTTTTCTAAACAGGTATGAACCCCAAATTGAGCAAAAGTAATTGATTGCCCTTGAAACTATTTCTATTCTGAAGTTACTTCTAAAAGGTGATAAAAATTCTCCACTATAAAATACCAAGTATAAGGTTATTTGTATTTTCAAAGAACTACAAAAACACTGACCCAAGTCTTAACAGACAGTGACACTAAGAGAGATGTGATGAAACCAGAAACAGCAACACATAAAGGCGAAACTGCAAAAAAAGACCAATCAACTCCAGACTTCAGCAACCACTGCTGACAGGACCAAGGGGGCTGAAAGAAGCTTTTGCTGCTGTCTCCAGAACTAGTAACTGCTAACAGGGGAGCTTGAGCTCCTGTGCATAAAGACGAACTGCAACCACGATAGCTGTTTCTTGCCAGCCAGGTTTCCACACATGTCAACAACAGAGTTCTCTTCTGGAATAGTTATATCCCAAGTGATCTTTTGAAGCAGTATTTGCTGCTGATACACTGCAGTAGGATGTCAAGGGAACTCATTATACAGCCATTTCTCCCTCTTGAGGACACAAGACTTTCACCTTCTTTCAACACCATTTCACAATACAAACTAAAAGAGCTGCAGTGAAAAACAGACAATGCAAACTTGGAAGGAAGGGAGGAGGATTCTGCTCACTGACAGAAGATAAAACGAGAAGTTTTTGTTTGAAATAGAAAGCTTAGCTTCCCCTCTGTTAGAGAAACCTGAACTAGAGTTTACCTAAGGTGCCAAAGTACCCAGACATTATGTAATCTGTAGATTGTATTTCCATGGAGGTATCTGCAGTGCAGTAATTCAGTCACAGTTAAAGACACAGACTTCACTTTACCAACAACAGAAATGAGATCAAGGCATCCACAGAGTGAGCTACACAGATGTACAGAATAACTGAGGAGCTGTGGGAAGACAGGTGTCTGAATCCTCACCATGGCTAGTGGTCTTCAAGACTCTCAGAACCACTTATTTTTCTACAGTATTTGCTATTGTGCTGCTGCTTCTACTTTACCTAAGGAAGATGATTAACTAAATGAGACTTGGCTGAATAAGTAAGCATTAATGTTGGGGACTATGTCCTTTTGATGCACTTCTTGCTACCAAATTTACAATTGTAGACGGTGGCTGGCAAAATTGCCCTAAAATAGCTTAGCTTCTTTAAAAGTGATTATTTTCTTGTGCCAGAGTACCAAAATCAACATCTGTTTTCACTTTCTGATTGAAGGCGAGGTTTACAGGTCAAATCCATACTGTCTTCCCACCTGCCAGATTCCTTATGTATAACTCTCTATGTAGAAGGACATCTCCAGGGACTGAATAAAAGACAAGGTTAACACCAACCAAATACTCACTGCTAGTCCTTGTTTTCCTTGATTATTCACCCTGGGGGCGACTTAAAACATACCTACCATCCCCAAAATGACATTAATAAATGTAATAAATGTAAAGGTAACACCTCTTTGAAGCATAAGAGATGCTTTTTGAACAAACTAGTTGCTTAAACAGATGACACTGCACTGGACTGCAGTCACAGCCCACCCAAACATTTCTGTTCTCCAGCAATGTAAACTATTCCATGAAGTTCAAATGGAGTATCAATCTGATCACACTCAGGAGCTGGTAACAGAAAATCAAACACCAGTATAGAATACTCCCAGTCAAAAAGGGTAAAAAAGATGGATTGCTAGAACAATCCAAAGGAGCAGCCAGCCAGGCTTACAGGCTCTTCACCAATGAGCCACATCAAGTTCTTACAAACAGCTGATGAAAGCACAGCTGTCTGATGCTTCCAGTGCTGACACCCTGAAAATGAACCCTTTCAGAACTTGCACATTTAATATGCACTAGCAGAGCTATTTGGCAAAAGGATGGAATAACTTCATGTTATTCCTTCTGCTTTCAGCTTCTACCCATTTGCAATGAGCCTAGAACTCAAACACTGCCCTGCTGGTCTGTGTGCTGTCAGAGCCAAGGCAAGGCGTCCAGTGAGAATAGGCACTGCACAGTTCAAAGCAGCAAATGGCAAAAAACAAAGATAACATCACCAACTCTCATCATGCAGTAATTAATTCTAATTTAGAAGACCTAAGAGAATGTGTCTCAGGCCACAGCAGGGCTCCCAGGAAGCAAGACACAAAAATAAGGAAGTCTAAGCCCTGTCACCCATGCTGATTTACAAACAGACTCTACAAAGTGCTCTGAGGGCATCTGAAAATCCAGAAATATGGGGTGGGGTTTTTGCTCATGGGAAAAATAACCAGTGGTCAAACAGCAGCCACAGCTCCTGAGGTCCCAGGTGCCTCAGCTATAGCTAAAGCTCTAAAGAGAAGGTGGATATGCGTCTACATAGCCCACCGTACAGATGTGGAAAATACTTTTATGTTCTAATACATTCAACATTTCCCCAACTTTCTACTTCACACCACTTCAGAGCATGGTTGTGTAGGAAAACAATGTAGGAGTTTCTTTAAAATTACAGAACTTTGACGAGTACTACCTTTTCCTCCTCTATTTTTTGTTTCCTCTTTTCTTCTACTGCTGCCCTCCGTTGTTCCTCTTTCTGTTTCATTTCTTTTAGCTTTCTCTGCCTTTCTTCCATCTGTTTTTCATACTGGAGTTTTGCTTTTCTCTCCTTTTCAAGGATTTGTGTCTCTTTGGCAGCTGTAAGAATATTTTAAAGAAAAAATTAAAATCAAACTTAGCCACTGATATTACAACAAAACTCACAGGCAAGAGACTATCCAAGCAGAATTATTACCACTTAAAACACACAGCAAGATGAGCTTGTAAAGGTGGATGACACTGCACAGGAGAACAGAGTTGTCTTTAATTCTGTCCCCATGTTGGGCTGGAATTAGAACCTTGCCTGCTGCTAGACTTTTCTGTCTAGACAGGAATATCAGGATATGCATATTCCCTATGTTAAGCATAAACTTATCAACGTAATAGTTGTGTCTTTGTAAGGAAGCAGTAAGCTGAGAATCAACAGGCAGACTTTTCTATGTTGCGACCTTCATTTTAAGAACAAAATATAATGAAAATATTTAAAGCACTGAGTGACGAGATGGGAAAACCCTACAGTTCCTGCATCTGACTTTAAAATAGTTCTATCCCTATTCTCTTTTATCACTATTCACCACAGCCTCCACCAAGGAACAGCTGTGTGCAGTTCACCAGGAGGCCTGAGGCCCTGTGACACAGAGCTGGTGGGTGAATGCAGAGTGTATTCTCCATGGCTGGACAGATGAAATGAACCAAGAGACCAGATAATCCCACCATCAATGCAGAGGCAGCATCTACACATAAAGCCCCCCAAATATTTCTGAATGTGTATGTGTCATAGTCCTACCCTGCTCCCATGTTAGGATAACACAATCATTCCTGCTGTTGGGGGTCTTTGCTTTTATGTTGAGAAACAAACACACAGCTCATGGAGACATCCCTCCTCACAGGCTGGGAGCCCAAGACCCAGGACTGCAGGCACACTGTGACCCTTTCATCTCCTGCTGCACACACATGCACGGATTCACATCACACACAGCATAAAGCTGGGCAAGAGTTTTCTGCTGTCCTCTAGGTCTCAGATTCCCTGCTAAGATAAAGTGTATACTGCTGACACTTCAATCCAGGAGTCATTTCAGTGTGCTGGGAAACAAGGGAAGCAATGTTCAAGGCAAACAAGCCATTCAACCAGCTAAATCTTTTTTTTTATTTTCTCTGAATCAGCATTCCCCAAACCTCAATCTTCAGGGCTGTAGAAAGCAGTTCTAAGCTAAAAGTTTTATTTTCCGAAGTGTTTTTATTACGGATTTCAATAAGAAATTGGCTAAATTTGCTGAGTGGTCACTAAGAAATTGAAGGTCAGAAGTGACATAGAGCTTTAAGAAACTAAAAGTCTCCAGTGTTTTCCTCTCAAATCAAAAACTTCATTGAGGTTCACAGATGGTCACTGATGCAAGACCAAGAGCAAACATTGCCTCTTGTCCCCAGCAAGCTGACAAAAAGTGACCATGGAGTAAGGTGGCAAGTCCTTTATCACAAACATTTTAGAAAATTATATTTTAAGTGAAATATGAAAATACCATGTTGCTTTTCCCGCTCTTCTCTACGCTCCCTGGCCAGTCTTTGCCTTTCTTCTGTTCTTAGAGTGGAACCATCTATCACTGTCAAAACAAAAATTGAAGACATAATTGTCAGTGATTTTGAACATTCAAATTTAAATAAAAAGTCGAAAGTCTTTACTACGAAAAGGAAAACAAGAGATACACACAGCACTAAACCACTGCACACTCTATACAGAGATTAAAGATGCCATCTAAACAATTCATAGAAAGCTGAACATCCTCCTTTTCCCCCCCTTTCCATTCCCTCACAACACCATTTTTAATAGGTGCTGGAGAAAGCAGGCACCATATTAAGGGCTCAATACGTACAGTCAAAAGACAGCCTAAGAAGAAGTCAGACATATGTGAGAACATACCCTATTCCAAATTCAGCTCTGCTCCTCATTCTTGTACATATTAACTCTCATGAACAAGAATGACAGGAATTTAGGAAAATGTAATCTGGGGAGAGAGAGTTCACCTGTCAGGACAAATTGGGAGCACTGCAGGACAGCTCATTTGCAGACTAAGCAGAATCAAGACTTAAGCAGTCTTTGCAGGTAGAAAAACTTGAATTTCAGCAAGAACTGAGCTGGTAACTTGCCCAAAGCACAAAACAATCATTTATCTCTGCTGTCATGTCCTGCTTACAAGACAACTGAACGCTGAGCCAGACCTATGAACCATCTACCAGGTGCTCTGATGCCTCCTGAAGAAAGAGCACCAAACTACTTTTTAAAATATATTCTCTTCAATCCCTGCTAACTTTCCCTTGTGAACCCAGCACTTCATTAAGAGCAATGACCAATAATTATACCTGGTTTAGTTGCTGTCTTTATTGAGGTCTGGACTGCAAGAGGGCTAATGCCACTTTGGCTTCTTCTTTCTTCTGCTATGGCTTGGGCTGCAGCAACTGTGAGAAAGAAACATTCCACATTAAGAAAAGCTCTACAACTGAAACTTGTGAAATAAATATGTAAAATTCTATTTGAGGTTGCTGATGCTTTTATTAAATAACTAACTGGGGGCTGCTCAACTTGTAAGGAAAACCTTGTCAAATGAGACTTCAGACCTGGCACAGCTTTTTGTTGTAAAAACAACAGTTACCAAACCTTATGTGTTAAAGTGTGCAGCAAATGACTACAGAATTTCAAAGATCAAACTTACTTCATAACTCTTCTAAGACAAAACCAATTATATTGCAAAGTTATTTGTCTGGCGTACACTTAATAAAAACTCTTTGCTACCACATGTGCATTTGTGGGAGGGACACATTTATGTAAAAGTCCATTAGCACTGGTAGAATCATATTCTGATGAGACTCAAGCAGGGAAAGGTTTATGAAGACCTGTCATTACTTCATGACATGAAACAGAAAGGGCATTAGCTGCATAAAGTAAACCATTACAGGATGCTTACAATGTACTTCTAAAACTGGATCTTCAAAAATAAAATTTAAATATAAATTAGACTCCAAACCAGTAATTTCAGCATTTGTGCAGAGACCCATTCACCTTATCTGAGTTTCACCAAGGTGAGTTCAGCAAAATGAACAGCTACAACTCACAGATAATCATACAGAAAGGAGATGATACCAATATTGATTTCACTAAATAACAAAATCCATTAAAAAGTCAGGAAGACTAACTTACTGTATCACTTTCCACAGATTCTCTTTATTTTGGTATCAACTTTCACTTTCACTAATCACCTTGCAGGGCTTGAAGGTGAAGCACTATAGGGAAAGCAGGCAGGGCAACCTGTAAGACAGCATTACCCCAGTGCCCGGCACAGCTACAACTGGAGTGTCCTCACACACTGCCACCTTCTTCTCACCTTGGCTGTCAGATGCTGGCAGCTCACCTGGGCTCCTTGGAAAGGCCCAACTTCAGGGGAAGCAAGAGAACACACCACACAACCCCCAAACCACGAGATAGTCAAGGCCAGTTTTACAGAGAAAAGGCAATCCACAAAAGGAAAGCGTAACGTGCTGTGATCTCAACCAGAACGTGAAGGACCAGCAGCACAATTTGGTGTTATATTTTAAAAAGGAAGACTACAACTTTGCCAATGATCTGACTTCCCTTTAATAATAGTGCAGAATGCAAAAGAGGAAGGAAGAGTCTCCCTCTTCTCCATGCATTGCCATGACAACTAGTTGTGTCATGGTAATAACCCTCCCTAAGGCTGTGCCCAAGAACAATCACCTCAAAGTGTTTAATCCCATGTGATGTCAGTGATAAATGCTGATTACAATACTTATTCAGCAACTCTAAATTGTCACCCGCAGCTGTTGCCATGTCTTGAATTAATTTTTTACTGCAGCAGCAAACAAAAGTCTTCCTCAATCCCATCCTATACATCTCTGAGGCTCTTTTCAAACAAGTCAGAGACCAGATATACCACGACACAATGAGATTACCAATTGGCAAAGAAAACAGCTCAAAAAGGGCTCACTGTAATTTCACTATCTAGATCAAAAGTCAGACAAAAATCTGATTTTTGTACACTGCTGCATGTCACATGGATGGGAATCCAGCCCAAAAAAACACCGAGTGGATAACAACAGAATTATCTATTCTAACACAAGTAGATGTGAAAACAGCCAGAGGAAAAGCAGCCCGCTGCGGGTGTTCTGAGAGCAGAAATGTACAGCCAATTAATATCCAATAACATCTCTGTTCATCACAAAGGCTGAAGGAACATAAGCTTCTTCAAATACCATTTAGATTTCAGAGAAATACAGAAATCCAGGTACATCTTTCCTCAAGGGAGGTGCCCAGGCAGCCCAGGAGCCAACTCAGCCCAGTCCAGCCTGGAAATTATTCCAACAGAACAAATTCCCTCTGCACCTGCGCCAGGTTTAGTTAAGACCAACACTGGAATTTTGCCTCAACTCTCAAAGTTTAAACATCCAAATTTCCATAACGAAGTTCTAGTAAGAAGTAAGCAGCAATTAAACAGGTACAGTATTAATTTTATTTTACTCACAGAAGTATTTTACCATCAGAAATCTTCCTGAACAAACCAGTTGTAATGGATGAGGGGGATTATGTATTTATTTATTCATTCAAAAATAAACATACAGTTGAATAATGTCATGATTAGAAGGCACTAATCTAAAAATGTGTCATATCTGCAAAGCAATTAGTCAGTTCATCTTAATTAATTAAGGTTGCAAAAGATTACTTGAGGTTCTATAAAACAGGAAAGTGGGTTACAGAAACAGTTCAGCTTGCAAAGGACACAGAGGTGAAAAAAGTCTAGAAATATCCAGCCAAAGGACTTGGTACATCAAGGTTTTTTGTATGTCAGATAAAATATTTTATGTTCACTACTTCAATGCTTCATTATTTGCATAGAAACAATGTGCCTACAAATTAGAGAGTAGCAGATTTAAGGCACAAGGAGTGCACCTCTGTGTCACGTAGATGTGATCCACTTAACCAACAGAAAGCCAGAATTAAATGTGAACTGGGGATCTGAACAAAAGATTAATGGAAGGGGAGCAGACATCACATTAGATGCATCCCTGAGATATGTGAGCTAAATTTCACCAAGTCCCTGACAACAGACAGGTTTTATGGCCCCTGACATTTTTATGGTAAATTTACAACATGAAACTGTAATTTTTAAAATCCACATTTTACTACAGTAAGAGAAAATGAATTGCATATTGTTGTCTTTAAAAAATACACATTTTATTTTGTTTTAATATGATAAAAAAATTAACTATTAATACATTTAAATGTTCTTTGGCACAGATACCTGTAATTTCTTTGCCTAGTGTTCCATGAATGTAGCAGTCTGCTATGGAGTGAGGTTTCATGGAAAAGAATTTTCCACAAAATCTGTCTCTGTAAAATAAGCCTAATACTTCTGTAATGAATCAGGATACCCCAGAACAGAAAATCAGTTAACAACCATTTCACTAGAATCAGTGTCACATGTTGCATTACTGGGGGGTGCCTCCATGGCCATATTCAGCAAACTTCCTGGACATACTCAGCAAACTTCCTGGAGAAGAAAAATTCTCTTAGGGGCAAATTAAATCTCATTTCAATTCTGAGCTTCCCCTCCTACAGTAGTCTTTCACAACTATAATTTGTGATCAGCATAATGTGTGTGTTTATTTTACAGTAGTCTACCTTTAAATGCTCTGGGTAAAAATGACAGAAGTATAAGCCATGCATGTGGCCAATAATAAGAATAATATCTGTATTCATGCATAATAAAATAGAGCTATTTGGAACATAAAATAGTAAGGTAATTTGGGAAGCAGTTTTCCTTCTGCACCCTCATCACCATGTAGCACCACGGGTCTGGCCAAGCAAACCACAGAAAAACCAAACCCACAGAAGCATCAGGAGGTGATGTCCCAGAAAAATCCAGCTCTCCCAACTTCACCTCCAGCTCACCATCCACTGACTGTGCAGGTGCTGAGGTGCCTCCCTCGCACCGAGCACGACAGTTCTTCCCTTTGCTGATCAGGTTTCCAACATGCCCTGAAGAGACCGGCGCTAAAAATAAACCTTGATTTCTATTTCAACCCTTGCACACAGCTAATACCCTTGGCCCCTGCCAAGACTGGCAAAGGACCCACTGCTCTCCTTAGTAAACCTCCTTAGGGACTGAAGCAGCTCTGTCCCTTCACCCAGCGAGGTTTAGGGCTTCCATCCCACTGCCTCTCCCGGTATCCGTGTCCCGGCCGGACGCTGCCCCGCTCACTCTTCCCTTCCCGGGCAGAACCACAAAGGAGAGCAGAATGTGCTGACTTTCACAGCAATCCTTCTGCTTCTTATGATTTAATGACTCATTATGTAAATCAAACAAACAAAAAAATCCCAGGCTAAGCCTCTGAAACGGGATGTTAGGAGGTCTCCTGAACATTCAGCATTGTTATGAAGTCCTCCCGTAGAAGTTTAAAGCAGGTAACAAAAAGCCAAGAAGCAATCCATGAACCAAAAGTGAACTTTCCAGCAAAATATCTCTGATTTTACAGTGAACTGTGCCAAATCTGCAAGATGCCATATTTGTCTTGCTCCACTACAGGGAGCTACTGTTTGTCACTAGGTGTTCAGATCTTTTTAATAAATTTGGGTATACTTTCAGGAAAAATGAGGGAAGTCAGCATTCAAGTGTGAGATTACTGTGCACTGCCTTATAAACTGATTTCCACTCATTAATTAACAAAGGTTAAGACAAATGGATGCAAGATCATACGTTTGACGCTTTAAGAAAAATTAGGTATTTGTTTTTACACCATTACTCCTTGTTCAAAGGACACCAGAGGCACGATGCACCCCACACAAACAGGTAGACAACACAGTTTCTAACAATGAAGAGAAAGCCCTCTTTGTATGCATTCCTCTTTTCCCTGTTTTCCTCTTTTCTGTCTTTTCCCGTTGATCCTCACATCCCATCTTTGGGCTGCAAGGACTGACAGGCTCCACAAGCAAACACGTGAGTCTCCTGGTAGGCACCTTCTGACAGACCAGCTGGAAGGCAGATGGTTCTCCTGTTTTGTCTGGGCACTCACCAGATGGGAAGCACACAGATCTCCAGAAAGCAGTGCACACTGTCTCTCAGCTTCAGCAGGCCAGAAGATCTTCCTATAGTATTATCCTTATCCCAGACTCTATTTGCAAACTTTGTTCTATATTTATTCCCTACTTGGGATACCTGTTTTATTACCTTTATGTGCTTTCCTCCCTTTAAGACTATTTCTGCAGCTAATTCTGTCCAACAATTTGGTTTTGCTCCCCAAGTTCAAGGCAGTTTAGGGTGACTTCTTAAGTTCATCACAAGTATTGATCCCTCTGGAAAACTCTTGACACAAGCATTCCTTTGGAGTATATGAATTAGCAGCTCCACAAGTATTTGAGACACATTTGCAAGAATTTAAGTTTTTACAACATCCACATTCAGATTAAGAGGCAGCAATATATTTTAAAAATCACATAATTAACAAAATTACTTACTTCTTTAAGGAAACCCACAAAGATACAGCTGAAGCCATCTCAATGACATGTTAGGATACTTGTTCAGCCTAGACTATGATCAGAGAGGCACCAGGAAGGTGGTTAGTTAATTTTTGGGTTGATCTCTGTACACTTTGCCCTAGGGGAAGCAAATAATCTAAACCAAACCTGAATGTAATACAAGCACAGACCAAGGCATCGAAATTTGTCCTTAACAACTGACAGCCAACTCTGGAAACTTTCTAC
Source organism: Atrichornis clamosus (assembly GCA_013400975.1). Lineage (NCBI taxonomy): Eukaryota > Metazoa > Chordata > Aves > Passeriformes > Menuridae > Atrichornis > Atrichornis clamosus. Next base: position 8,034 of record WBMZ01013222.1, on the reverse strand, counting down.
AGTCAGAGATGCTCCACCACTGCCTGAGGGACACATCAGGTGAGTACCATCCTTCGACCAAATGCTACTGAAACCTATCTGCTATGGAGCCTCACTGACTCCTGCTGTTAGTGTATTCTCTTGTATTAACCTTGTTTACACCACTCAGCTACTCAAAAAGTTATGCTTTTTGCTACTGAATGGGAAAAGCATTGTACAATTGTCACTTATTTTTTAAAGAACATAAATCTTCACCATCTCTTTTGATATGATGATTTGTACTAAAAGGCCCTCCAAGGGGGATCTGTCTCCAACTCACATATTCCCAAATCTCTGCAAGCTTTAATGCAACTCAGATAATTTCCCTGTTCACCTGGCATTAGTTATTAATCTGTTTATTGCACTGTGCTTACCAAGTTTAGTGCACAGTGACCTCTCTCCAGAGCTGATGCACAACCCTTACAATGCCAGTTGTGTTCTTGAGCATAGGGCTGTGTATTGCTGTCTTGTCTTTGCTGTCTGCAAAAATAGTCTTAGCAAGGCTCAGCCTCAGGAAAGCCAGAGCTTTGGAAAGGCTGGAGTGCTCATTGTGTTTCTCAGTGAGAAACAAGGCACTAAGGTACTTGCACTCTGAAGAATTCTCCACAGAATACACTAAGGCTGAGTTTTAGATGGAAAGACAGTATCTCTGCACACTTTCTGTGGTCTGGCAACTGCAAACTTTTCTTGCCAAATGCAACACAAACAAATTGCTTTCTTCTACCTTGACTGTTTTATTTTAAAGCTCTATTAGACACTGATTGCTATGCTGATGCAATAAACTATGACCAAAAGTCCCTTGCGAACCTACTCAAGTTTAACAGAAATATTTACCTGTTTCTGCATACTGGAAATGCCCAAGTATCCTAATACACAGGACTAAAATGAAAGCAGTCTATGCAATAAATATGCCCTTACATAATTTCAAGTGGACTCATTGTGAAATTTACTAGTTATGGGACATAAATGCTTATATACAGGGGTATACATATTTAACACTCCTAACTGGACAGAATTAGACACAGGTTTAACAGCTACAGAAGGATCCAAAAGGTAAAATGGTGCAGTTTTAAACACAGAGTGGAAGATTACCAGTATCCACTCTGCAGCATAGATAAGTTTCTCTCTTTAATAACATTGTCCAATGTCTCAGGAGTACATGTGCTGTCTCCAACGCTGGACTGGCTTCACAAATGCCAGAGCAGTTCCACTTTAACCTGCTTTGAGCAGCTTCGTTCCCACTGGAATTCTAGCTCAAGCCTTGGCAAAAGCTTCAGACAGAAATCAGCTCTCTCTGCTTTACTCCTCCAACTCTGGAGGCTGCCTAACACTGACTCCTCTTCTCACTCCTGCACAGCCACGGCAAAAGGTAACTTCAAGACAAACTCTTACTCTCTTCTCTTATTTCACATCTGTTTTTTACATGGTATTATTTCTTTCTTTTATAGTGCACTATCCATAGCACTGGCAAAAGCTAACCTCTCTCCACGACTTCCCTCTTGCCGGAATAGTCTGGTTTCTTTTGCTTGCTGGAAACATGGCCTTGTAAATGCTTTTGTCCTCTTGTTTGCAGGCTGTGGCTATTGTTTAATTCACCCAGCCCAAACAATGCCAGCCAAGAAAACAGCCTAGAACTGCAAGTCACAATGGACTTAAACCCTGTGAAAACACCATTTTGAGCTTTCTTTAGGTAGAAGCACAGCAGCTCCTTTACAAGACAGCAGTGAAAACTACTGCTTTTGCCTCTTGTACTTGCTGAATTTCTTATGGCAAATTTAGAGCTCATTCAAACACTGTCTGTGCTTCAGAAGAGAGGCTGGTGTTGGCATTTACCCACTACTGGGCCAGTCTCAAATCAAATCACTCCATACAGAAAAGTGCTGCAGGACACCGGCAGGCCCACAGCGTGTTTAATGTAGCAAGCCCGCTGTCTAAAGCAGAACACGGGGGTGCAAAATGTAAAAGGAAAAAAACCGCAAATTTTCTTAAAGCTGTACTGCTCACCCAACTAATTAAAAAATGAAAGCTTCCAGACATTCCCCTACATATAATGTAAGACCCCAGCAAAGCAACCATGAATCAGTCCCTGCCCCAAAGAACTTGAAGAATAAATAAGTGAAGAAGAACAAATGGGTGTAAAAAAAGCAAGCACGAAAAAAAGCTAAAGAGACCAATAAAGCGACTGTATTTTTTTCTTAATTCATTACTTAGTGGTAGAAGGTCTTTTAGAGAAATCTGAAAGTGAGTAAGGTGACACTTACTGATCTGGTCTGGAGATGACTGTCCTTGGTTTTCAATGCCCAGTACACAGCTTACATATTATTGATCTGTGCTGCAGTGTGCTGCAAAGTATGTTCCTTTAAGAAATTTTTTGGGCAAAACTAAACAGAGGATAAGCTTTGAAATTAATAAATGTGTTCTATTAAATGATGTTCTCTAAGTATAAAGATCCCCACAAGATTTCTTTATTCTTGTAGCCTATCTCTCTTGGACTTGGGAGAGGAATTTTAACACTTGGAAGCTTTGAAACACTTGCCCAGAGAACACCACAATAGCCACCACAATATCTTTGCTCCCTCCCAAGATTCAGGTCAGTGCATTTAAACAACAGAGAGTGTCTGTAAATTAAGAGTCAGTTAAGTACTCATAAAAGAGTATTTTAGAAGTTCCCTGTGGGTTATGAAAGCAAAAAATACTATAATAAAAGACAGAGGTATTCTGAGCATGGCTAGTGGTAACTGTTTTCTTCAAAGACAACCTCAGCTGTGGATCCCTCACCTAGGAAGTAGAAGTTCCAAACTGGCTGGAATATAAAAATAATTTAGATGAAAACAAATGTCAGGCAACTAGGTCAGCCTTCCTTAAAAGCAAAGGCTTGTGTCCATTTTCACACAGGCATTATGCAGCACAGCTGAGGTTTCTGTCTCTTTCAAACAAAAACAATTCGAGCAACATTTGATTTCTCTTCCATGAACCCCACACTCCAAACAACTTAATCACCAGCATCTAGAACGATTTTAATTATTGGACAGGCATATGCAAATACACTGAAAGCATATCATCAATTAAGAATTAACTGGTTGTAAGCTGCATAATTGGAAGCTAAATAGCACTAATTTATTTGTGGCAGACAAGAAGTTTGCAGTCCCCAGTCTGATTTTAAAATATCACAAGTCAGAGAAGTCATTAAAATTGTATGCTCAGAATTTTATTTGTCAGGGTATCCTTTCACAAGAGGACTGCAACCATCTCCAACTGTTTAATCACGTTTAAAGACAACCAGCAACATTTGATACCTCCATGATTATGACTAACCTAGATTATTTCTTCCATTTACTTCACAGTAACCCATAATAACCCTTCTTTGCGCTTATCACCTTGAAGAACTGACAATTAATAATAGCATATCAGTACTTTGAATATTCCTGTTTTCTTTTTGAAAAACACAAGTGTATGAAGAAGCAGCAGTCCTTAATCCCAGTCACATTTTAAGACTATGCACAGCTAAGGACAGTGTAAGGCACAGTGTCTCTGTGCTCTCACCATTGGAGTCATGACCCTTGCAAATCATTATTTGCTAAATACTTTCATCTGAATTCAAACATAGAAGCCAAATTTATATTTTGTAATTTTAACACATGAAGAAATACGTAGAGAATGCAACACTGCGTAAGAAACTGAAAAAAAATGCTGTACATGCACATGGTTTGGTTGGGGTTTTTTGTTTGTTTGCTTTTTTCTCTTTACAGCAAGGATACCTCTCTTGAATGCATTTGGAGAAATCTCAAGAATTTAAAGTTTTAAATTTGAATAAACCCTTTTTATAAACCACTTACAACTGGAAGTAATCTTCAGAATGTTAAGCACCTAACAGCATTCATCTTTATGAATCAGCATGAAGTTATCCCCACCCTGTACAACTGTATTTCCACGAACAAGAAGAAAATGAAATTAAGGCTCATAGCCATCACAATTACATTAAGTTCTTTCTACCACTGGGATCTACGTGAAATCCAATTTCTGAGCAGTTCTTTGCATTTATCACCCTGGCGCTCTGCAAAGCAGTGTTACTACACGTTCATGCAGGCAAAAGAGATGAAGCACCAAAAACCCTTAAAACTTTCTCCAAAGTTCTGAGGAGTCTGACAAAACAAGAAAGTGAAACCCAGCCCCAGTGATCATCAGCTGAATGCCCCAGTCACGGGCTGCCTTTGCTCTGCAGATGGAATCCGTACCAGTCTGATCTGAGAGTCACCAAGCAAGGCAACAACTGAAGGCTCAAGATGCTTTTAATGTAGCACTCCCATGTCTTGAGAAACCTGACAAAGGAATAGTTTCCTTGTCTTGCAGCTTCCCAGACAAGATTTGAAGCCCACCTCTAGTTACAACCACACCGCAAATCCCAAAGGCTTTTAAGGATCCAAATTCAGAAATAAATTGTTGCTCTCTTCCAGCAAGCAGTTCTGATGCAGAGGTCAATTCATCAGTTGTCTGACTGATGGATACTTCTGGATCCCAAATAATTCCCTCTAGACAGCACTCACCATCTTCTGTTGTGAAACTGCCACCAAGACACCGCCAAGTGATCTCCAGTACTCTCACAGGTGTTGGTACAAGTTTGTGTTCTTCAGCTATGTTTTATAACTATTACCTAGAGACTACACAAATCTGTGCATGTTCCTGACTATTTGCTTGGAGCAATGAAGTTTCACTATTAGTTATACATCTATCCTTCTTTTCATGCCAATTCCGTGTATGTGTACTTGGTAAAGCTGTTACCAGGAACTGTGCTCCAGGCAAGATGGACAAAGCCAGACCGTGTCACTTACACAGGGAGAAAAAACTGGTTAGATGGAGTGAAGCTGTTATTTTATCAGAAAACTTCTGACCAAACTGGCCTTGGCCCTGCAGGTCATGGGAATTATGCCTGCAGCTAGATTTGTTGAGAAAGACACTTTTATTTTTGTCCCAAACCTGAGACAGGTTTCCCAAAAGATCATGTAGGTCTTGGAAAGGAAATATACAAACACCATTTTAATATACTGGTTTGAACAACCTTCACAACAGCAATTCAATACATGAGTGGAAATCCTGGCAACAGCACAGCCAAGCTCTGGTAAAATCAAATACAACATTCTCTACCACCCATACTACAAAAGACAGAAGTTTTTAGTGTTTCAGTGAAAATGAAGACAGAACAATAAATGTAGGCTACAGCAGCTTAAATTATAGGTATTCTTCCTCTGATTACCCACAACACTCAAAGAAAACCTCACTTGCTGGGTAAACTACAAGCACCTGACTATTCCCCTCTTCTCACATCTTAACAAGCTCAGCAGTGCTTACGGCATTAGAATAGGATCAAAAATTCCTCCTCATCCCTGAAGGATGACAGCAGCAAGCATGGATCACAAGAATGGAGTAGGCAACTGCCATCTATGCACAGCTGTTTCACAGTGTACAACCACAAGCCATTTCTAATGTCAAGTGATGTTCATGCATCACTGGTAGAAACCTTAACTGCCTTCTAGTTATACCGTAACTGCCTTCTTGTTGTAGTAGCAAATTCTGCTTTTTCTTGTGCACCTAAAGGAAATAAGACTTGAGAAGTGTGTCAGGACAGAGAATGATTACAAAGGAACTGTAGAACTGGCACTGCTGGCATGATTTGGCCTGCAGAATCTTAATTACAGTTGACACTCAAAAAAAGGAGAAACAACTTTTCCTCACCTCAATACTAGATTGATTTAAGAAAATATTTTTCTTGCCAGATGTACCACATTGATACAGAAGTTACTTCCAAGTGCCGCCATGGGATTCTACACTTTCAAGCCTAAAATAATTGACAAACAGCAATCACCCACAGATGAAACCAGTATCAAGTGGCTGGTAACAGAGCAGAAGTGGGGAACAGGAACCCAGAAGAGTCTTGTAGTAAGGACCCAAAGGAACTTATGCAGAAGGTAACTATACAAAAAGTACATATACACCTCTTAGCCAGGCTGCCAGCAAGATGTTCTTTATTTTTATTTATTTCTTTAAACGTGAGATTCCAAGCCAGAGTTCACTGGCAAACAACTGAAGGCCCACAGCACTGTATTTATTTTGCATGGATGTTTGTTCTTCAGATTGATTAAGACAGCAAAGTACACAATTCAGCAACTGGGTCCAAGCATCTAGTTAGCAGGTATTTTGGAACTGAGGAGCACCCCCACGCAGCCAACTGAGCTTAAAGAAGCAGGAAGTTATATCCCTCCTCAAAGCTACCGGAGGGTAGTGTGGGACTGAACGTTGAGGCTTCTTTGGGTGTCTTTTTTTTTCTACATCTTCTCCAAAGAGCTGTGATATCAGACTTGGTTGCTGCTCACAACTTCTCCAAAGAGCAGCAAATACTGGGGCAATTATCTTGCAAATTCCACTGTCAACCACTGGATTGCAGGGATGATTTCTAAACATCGTTTGCTCTCTCCAGGGAGTGCTACTGACAAGGAGTCAGGAGCAGAGCTGAAGCAGCCTGTGTGCTCACAGAGAGCACTGATTCACTGCACATTAGCAGCGAGTTTATTTTTGAGCACATACCTGCTAGAAATGCATTCTATGAACACTGACGTTTAGATCCTGGTTCAGTGACTTCTACCCCCTCAGGGAAAAAAATTCAAGGTCTAGCCTTTCCAGGATCTAGTGAGGGGCTTGTTTTTTTAACATGATGTGCCTATCTAAAGGGAGATGGAGCTGCCTGGCTCAAGGAGCATTTCCCCTCTGGTTTTGGGACTAAATCTAGGTCATGATAGCTATCAGCAAAGGGGTGCCTGTCTTTAGTAAAACTTAGGAGCCACTGTATAAGTGCATCCAATATGCAAAATAAAACTCAGCAGTTCTAGCAGGAAGGATAAGGTTCAGACAGACATGGCCTGTGCAGGTGAGAAATGCTATCTTTTAGCACATCATCATCCTTCTGGAGCACCGAACTGTCTTAATTTTGAAACAGAAACAAAAAGCAACTAAACAGTATTCTGACACTCAACACATTGAAGAAGAATGCCAGATGAGAGCTGTGCATTCAGGACCCCTTGCCTGCACTCTTTATGTAATAACATAGACACACTGGAAACAACCACGCAGGAGGCTCTCCTAGTAGTTTCTGTACCTAGTCCAAGTTAGTTAGCTTAGATCAAACCACAATTCTCTTTACTTATTTTTCTGTGTCTGGGATAAGAAAATGTTTATCTTTCTAATGGCTCAACCACAAAGCTTTTGTGTGGGGACGTGCCATGAAATTATACTGCAAACACACATCGTGCATGTACAATACTCATTTTAGAGTTTGCTATTAAGGACCTTAAGTATAAATAGGCACATAAACACAGCCAAAGACAAAACTAAAGCAGAGCTTCTTCAGCCCTCTTGTAACACCATTAAAAAAAAAAAGCAGAAAATAAGTAAGAGCATTACTCAATATTTGATTAGAAATTAATGCCAGAGGCTCCTGCCTTCTGTACTCGGGACCGAACACATCGCTGGGGCAAACCCTGTGAGGGCAAGAGCTACCACTGGCACCGACAAGTTCAGACCATCGAGAACCGGTGAAAAACGGGCGCTTCGTGTAACGCAGCCTCCCCGCAGCCGCCTCTGCTGCTGCCCACGAGCTGCGGGAGGTCCCGAGCCAGCAATTACCTCCCGGAGATGCGGGAAAGGACGCACCAGGCGGGCGGGGAGCGGGGCTGGGGCCCGTCAGCCCCGGCGGCCTCCACTCGCGGTGCCCCTTCCCCGCCCCGGGACGGGGCCGGGCGTCCAGCGGGGCGGCCGGGGGGGGCAGCCGGCGCCAGCCGCGGCCTCGAGCGCGGACCCCCCCTCACACCACCCGTGCTTCCCTTCCCTGCCCGCTCTCACCCATCTGCTCCCGCAGCCCCTTCAAGGAGGAGGAGGAGGAGGAAGCGCAGGACGGGGGCGCCGCGCCGCCCTCCGCCATCTTCAGCGCCGGGCCGCGGGAGTGCCGGGCGGGCCGCGGGGCCGCGG